>CAKNXH010061094.1:130973-154145 GCA_932178445.1 Andricus quercusramuli
ATATATTACAAATTGATAATATTATAATATAATTATTAACATTAATATTGTTTAAAAATGTTAATTTAATTCTAAATACCTCGGGGCGCGCGAGCCAATCGGAAGTCTTATGCATATAGATTTTTGGTTTTTAATTAATTCTAAAATTGCTAAATGTTCCATCTAACTTGCCATATCCAAAACTTGCCTTAGTTAATGTAATTATAAAACTTTTTCTCTGAGATACTGATAAGTGATCAGTTTATCAGCATCTTACGAGAAAAGTCTAAATGTTGGAATCTATTCTACTGAAAGGCAAGTCTGGAGCAGGAAAATTAGATGATGGCCTTAGAGTAATATGACTAGGAAAAAGCAAGGCTCGTCGAGGTGAGAGTTGGGAATTCAGATCGGTGAAACAGTTATTTGTGAGAATCACCAGCAATTGTTCTTAAGATTCGGAATTACCAGCTCTCCCTCTTATATATTGAAGATGTATGTCAATTCGCCCCCTTCCGGATTGAGTCTTGCTTGTCCGTCAGACTGTGATTACATGTTACTTATATCTATGTACACGACGATTGTAGGGTCTTACATCTTGATAATCCGTCGGACGACGTCTTCGGAGTTCGTAACGCCCCCTGGCGTCACCTTGCTGCTCTGGATCCTGTCTGGAAGATCTCGCGCTGTCGGGCGAATGTGGCTGTTCGCCGACATGGACGGCAGGTCGTGCTTCAGCAGGAACCTGATGATCTCGGTCGAGCGCTGATGAGTGCGGCTGTTCGCCGACACTTCGGGTAGGTCGTGTCTCAGCTGGAACCTGATGAGGTCGGTCGAGCGTTGATGAGTACGGCCTTTCGCCGAAATGGATGGCAGGTCGTGCTTCAGCTGGAACCTGATGAGGTCGGTCGAGCACGTTAGTCCGTATATATCGAGTCTTTCCAGGGTGAGGGCCAGGTGTTGCAGATGTTGCTCCCAATTCTCGGAGTAGACAGTGATGTCGTCCAAGTAGGCAATTGCGAAATTACCCCAGTGGTCTGCGAGCACATGCCTCATCAAATTTTGAAAGGTGCCGGGTGCGTTTTTCAAGCCGAAGGGCATGACTCGAAATTGGTACTGCTCGCCGCTGGGTTTAATAAAGGCAGTGAATTTTCGAGCTTCTGGAATTGAGAAAATTCGGGCGCCGCCGATATCCTTGAGTATCTCGTGTATCCGGGGAAAGCATTGAGGAGTGTCCATAGTTTGTTTATTTACCCGACGGTAATCTACGCAAAATCGGTAGTCTCCGTTCTTTTTGCCCGCGACTACGATGGCTGAGCTGTAAGGTGAGTTGATGGGCTCGATCGTGCCGTCTGCGAGCATCTCGCGTACTTTTCCGTCCAGCCACAATCGTTTCTGCTCCGAATATCGACAAGGTGGTTCTCGGGACGGGGTCGGATTGGACAGGTCGTTCTCGTGCTGGACCGCCATTGTCTGGCGCAGGAATCCTTCTTTGTTGGAATTTGGGTTGTTGAGTCTTGCCAAGTTGAAAAATGCATCCTGACGTTCCAGGGGGTAGTTGTCGCTCAGCTGTGGGGTCGGAACATTGGTCGAGGGAGTCCGAGTTTCGGGAGTGAACTATGGAGCCAATCAATTTGAGGGTCCCTCCTCGTGCTTCAAGCTGTGCATATGGAGGGCTGGACCCTAGGGACCGCAGCTGGGTGTTGCTTAGCAGGTCAGCCTTCACTAAGTTGTCTGAGGAACATGAGTCTACCAGAGCCATGACTTCACCTCCGCCTACACGAACGCGGAGGCGTGGTATCTGACGTGAAGTGGTGCTCGTCAGGTTTATTGTCGGGGCTCCTGGTTGGCTGGCTGCTCGGCGGTTCCGTGAGCCGCCGAGCTCCGCCAATTTTCCTGAGAAGTGTTTCGTCCTTCCGCCCTGAGAACGGGGCTGTCCCAGTGAAAATGGAATTCGGGGCAGTAGTGACATGGTGGGCCACTACAGCGTTGATCATCTCCGCCTGCTCGTGCTCTCGCTTGTACCGAAGTCTTCCGGGTTTCTTCTTTCTTCACCTCCTTTCGAGGCTGATCCTCGGTTTCATCCATTTTGGCCTCCACGGCACGATCCATGAGGTCCCCGAATGTTTGAGGAAAAGCGGCACGAATAACTCATCGGATGGCCGGCCGAAGAGACTCGAGAAGAATGCGAACAATATCTTCCTCGGGGGCAGCAGGTTGATGTCTCAGGACCAGCAGGAATTTTTGTTGTAGAAACACGGCGGCTGATTCCTACTTTGCTTGTTTCCGTGCGTAAAGTTGCACATTTAAGCGCATAAGTGTGGTGTGACTGGCGTACTTTTGCCTGAGGATTTCCCTGAATTTATTCCATGTCAGTGACAGGGATTTGTAGACCTTCCACCATTTTGCCGCTGACTCTTTCAGGGCCTTTCCAGCAAGGCGGGTCTGCTGTGATGGTTCCGTAGCTGTCTGCGCGAAGTAACGCTCAAATTCACGCAGAAAGGTGTCGAGGTCCTCATGATCGTTTCCCGAGAAGGTGGGTAGCTCGTAAGGTGGAGCTCGAGTAGCCAGTACCAGGGCCGTCCATTCAGGAAGAGTTGTTTGTCCTTCGAAGACTGAAGATGGTGCTTCGTGCTGAGGTTGGGGTTTTGTGGCACTGCGACTATGGTTTTGGTTGGCAGGAATGACTGGTTCTCTAAAGTTGGTGCCCCTGATGCTAATGGTTGAGAAAAGCCGATTAGATTTGAGTACACACACAGAAACAATTCCTTGTTAGATTTTTGCTCTTAAAAGGGCAGATTGTTTCGAAAATATATATAACTAGCGAGGGTGTAGTCAATAAAGGCTACAAAATGTTAAAACAAAACTTTATTTTCCGTCTTCACCTTGGGCTAGGCTCAGAGAGAGAGAGAGAGAGAGAGAGAGAATGTGTAGGTGCACACTCAAGAAAGTCGAGAGGTGGACTTATAATTGATAAAAAAAAAAGGTGGGGATGAGGGGGCACCAACCATCGCCCCCTCTAGCCGCGCCAGTCGCGCACTCGCGATTAATGATCTCCCCGAAAAGTGTGGGAAAAAAGCCCGCAAGCTGGAAAAAACCACAAAATCTGTTAGTTTATTTTATGAAAGAAGAGGTGAGAATAGAAGAAGAGGGGGAAGGGGTTAGAGGGGTCGAAAAATTGGAAAGTAGCTAGTAGGTCGGGGGTGGCAAGGCCACCTCGACCTGGGTGACCTATTTCGTGAGGAAGTCTTTTGGCATCGCGTGTTTACGAAGCGGATCGAAATCATATTTCCCAAGAGAGGAAATATGTTCAAAAGGTGATAATGAAGCGGATTCGTAGAATTTAGTGGCGTTTTCTTTGATATACTCTGAAATATATGGTAGTTGAAATTCTCTGTGAAGGACAGAGTTCTTGGTATATCTAGGGGTTTTTGTGATACGTCTAAGAAATTTATTTTGAATGATCTGAATGTGATTAATATTGCTTTTTGACGCACCTGCCCAAATTGTGCAGGCATAGGTTATGATTGGTCGGATAAACATTTTGTAAATCAGGATTCCATATTCAGGTTTTAGACTCGAGTGTCTATTAATAATAGGATTTAAACGCGAGATAACCCCGAGAGCTTGCCTTTAGTTTCTTGAATATATTGCTTCTAATTAAGACGTTTATGAAGTTTACCCCCTAGGTATTTTACGGAATTTTTCCATTCTATTGGTTAATTAAACATTTTTGGTGGATCTATTTTAGCAGGCTTTCTAACTAAAAAAATAATTGATTCTGACTTTGCTAGATTAATTTTTATTCTCCAAAGCTTAGCCCATGCCTCAATGATTTCAAGAGCTTTGTTAAGTAATCTTAAAATTTTCGGGTTTGACCAAGAAGAGGTAAATAGTTCGGTGTGGTCTGCATACAATCCAATTGTAACTTCGGGGACCTCAGGGATGTCTTTAACGTAGGTAATAAAGAATACCGGTCCTAGAATACTACCTTGGGGCACACCCGCTTGGATGGGTTTCTCTTTTGAGAGCGTCTGTCCTATTAGTTTTCTGAGCAGTCCTACATGACAAACACTATCAAAGGCTTTTTCTACATCGAGGAAAACAGCTCCAGTATGTTTTCTGCGATTTAAATTGTAGGCTAATGGCTTCGGTAAGCTTAAGCATCATGGGCTGCGTAGAGTGACCTTTTCTAAAGCCGTATTGTTGTGGTTTAAGGATGCTGTTTTCCTCGAGGTGATACTTTACGCGAGTGAGTATTATTTTTTCAAAAATTTTGCTTATTGTATTAAGAAGACTAACGGGCCTGTAGCTGGTTGGTAAATATGGATCCTTGCCTTTTTTCTGAAGAACTAAAAAGTGAGCTTTTTCCATGAATTAGGAAAGTACCTTAGTTGAATACAAGCATTGAAGATAGTGGCGAGGAGAGTGAGACACGAGATCGGAAGTTTTTTGAGGACTAAGTTTGGAATTGCGTCAGGACCGGGTGCCTCGTTGTTTTTAGTAGTTTTAATTTGTTTTTTTAGTTCCTTACGGGTTATTTTCTTAAAATTATCGGTACTTGGGATTTTAAGAAAATCGGAGACAATTTGTTCACATTTAGCAATGTGTTGAGGGTTAGATACCTCGTCATGTGGAGCGAAGTTACTTTCATAATTTGCCGCTAGGAGATTTGCTTTATCGGTTGGAGAGAGCGCAAATGTTTGATCTGGATTTTTCAGAGGGGGAATATTAGTTCGCGGCTTTGTTAGGGCTTTAGTCATACGATATATAGAGTTATCTTTTATTTTAAGTTTACCGACTCCTGTATTCCACTTTTTACATCGGTGCTCTCGGACTTTAATTGCAATAGTTTTCCGTAGGCGGTTAATGATGTTTTTAAGGATACAGCTTTTAGTTCTTTGATACGTTTGGCGGAGTTTATTACGAGTGTGGATAAGGTCTTCAATCTCGAGACTGAGAGGTAGTTCATATTTGCTAATGGTAGTCTGAGGGACTGAAGCTTGAATGGCAGTTTTCATGCTAAGGGTCAGATTAGATATGGTGCTTCGTCAATGTGTGTAGTGTTTGTCAGTGTAGGTTTGACATTAACATAAGTTTGTAGGGTCGAGTTGAATGTTTGCCAGTCTGCTTTTGCAAAATTATAGCGAGGCGGGGCCGGAGCTTTTTCACAGTTAGTAAAAAGGCTTAGAAGAACTGGTCGAGGATCTGAGTCAAATTCATCAATTGTGAGAGTGTCATGGTTGGCAGGGAGCGAAGCCCCAGCTGGGGGTTTCGGGGGGGGGGGGCGAAGCCCCCTGACTGAAAAAACACCAAATATTGAGTCACAATATTATTACATTAAACATAAAAAAAACATTGAGTAACGTGCCCACAGTGGTGAGGGTGCTAGACTTTTCGAGAGTTCGTCAAAATAGGCAAGGAGCGCGTTTTCTGTTACAGAGGTTATTTCACTTGTTTGGCACCTTTATTCATATCGACTGGTCGCATGTTTGACAAGCGCTCGTAAATGATTCAGTGCGGGAATGTTACGTTCCCGCACGCTACTCTCACAGTAGAGGAATCTGCAATTTTCCGTACGCTTTATGGACACGGAATATGGCCATTTTCATGCATGTGTTGCAAAAAATTATTTTAATGGTATTATTATTAAAGTTGCCCATTTTCAATAGCAAGTGCTAGGATATTACTTATGATTTCGGCAGTTGAGTTGATTGCTTGAGGAGTATTTTGAGCAGGTGTGGTTACTGGGTGTATTTTTGTTTGGGGATAGGAATTTTCTGCTTTATTGGAGGTTTTTTCCTGGGAATTAGTTTGCGGTTTTTTGTCCGCTGGCCTGATTTTAGGTCTGACCGCGTGCTCTCGAGAAGTAGAAGCGACAGCATCGCTGTAGAGCGGTCGGTTTTGCGGTCGTAGGGCATTGACTCATTTTGAAAATCGCGTGATTTTAATTTATTATTGGCGGGTTTTCTTGAGGCTTTCTTGAAGGCTCAACAGCCTCTGTAATTCGCGGGATGGTCTTTGCCACAGTTCGTGCAGTTGGCTGGTGTCTGTCTATCTTTTGGGCAGACAGAGCTTTTATGTGGGGCCCCACACTTCACGCAACGGGGCGTAGCGTGACATATGTCCGATACGTGGTGAAACCTCTGGCAGTTAAAACACTGGGTTTCTTATTCGACTAACTGACGGGATTATATATCCATATTCCTGAAGTTCAGCCAGTACTGAGTCTTCAGGAAGAGAAATCGGGATGTTTCTAACCACGAGTTTCATAGGAGGAGATTCTATATTTTTGTACAGATAATATTGAAAGCCTTGCTTCTCTAAGTTAGAGATTATTGAGCGGAAGTCTTCAATATATGATACTCGAACTGAATAAATATCTGAGCCTATGTTGTAGACGACAGGCTTGAACTCAGTGCAAGATTTTAACAGCTTGTGAAGCACTGTGTACGGATGGTTGATTTGATCAACAATAACGTTGATGGGGGGGGGGGGATTTTATCCGTAGCTAGGGTTTTTTCTTTATTGGGTTTCGGGGCCGTAGTTTGCTCGTTTTCGCGAGAAGAGAGCGTGCGAATGGGTGGCATACTCTCTGCTGACGTCCTCGACGTCTTTTTGCTTCCAGTGATGGGTGTAATGGAAGGGCTACCAACAGAGGAGTGACCAGGATGTCCTTGACTGGACGTCTTTGACAGCTTACGCTTTTTACTCCTGGACGTGACGATCGAGAAGTTGTCGTCCTCGTCCATTCTATTTTCCCCATCGGGTGCTCTAGAGACATGGTGCTCTGTGACATTATTTCCACAGAGCGCAGATTTGGTAGTCGATCAATTTCATGCGTCCGATAGACCAGAATCTAGCAATCTATCATGAGCATCAAACAATCTAGCAAAACCGATTGTGGCCAGGGGCCTAGCCCGAACCTTCTATAGGGAGAAGATCATGTTTTTGGAGACAAAATAAGAATCCCTCGTAAAATGAATTTAGAGGCCTTGAAAAGGGCTGATTGCTATTTTGGTAGAAAATCCAATGCGTCGGATAGCTTCAGAGAATTGCAATTGAATCAATAATCTCTAAATCGATCACCAATCCGCGGTCGAGCGGTCTCTCCTACTCCGTGCGGAAGTTGAGTAGAGGGGAGCCTCGTCGTCGAGTCCCCCGCTGCGCGGTGGCGGTCCAATCAGGGACCTCCTGAATGAGGATTGGTGCGTTGCTCCTACCAAGCCCCTGTTTGGTTCGATATTTTGCGTGCGCAACCCCAGCATTACATATTAGATTCCTGATTAGCTCGCGCGCCCGAGCCACAGGTGTCGCGCACCAATCCCGACCAAGCGATTTCTCTGATTGGTTCGCGCACCCCGCGCCACGGGTACTGTGCACCAATCACGAGCAAGGAATTCGCACGCCAAATTACGGATTCGAAAATTAAGTATTTATAATTGAATTAACATTAATAAACAATATTAATGTTAATTATATTATAATATTTTCAATCTCTATTATATATAGTATATAGATTATATGTATTAGTCTACTCTGCCTCCATGACTAGTAACTAATACTTATCTACTATTTACAATATTTAGAGTTTACTTACATTTACTGCTTACTCATATTCACTTTTTCCTCTATTTACCATCTTTCCTTCTCTATTCCTCCTCCTTCCTTTCTTCTCCATTTTACCCAACACTCCCTTCACCCATGCAACTGCCCTTTTGTCCCCCCTTTCATGCATCAATACCTCCATACACCCACATCTCATCCTCGCTGTAAGCACCTGACTTCCTTTCTCTCCTTTCTCACACAAATATTGCGCCCTCGCCCTTGGCATAATCCACACATAGTTCCCGTTAAACCTTGACTCTCTTATTCTCTCTTCCCCTGCTGTCCTCTCTCTCTCCATGCCGTTTTACTTAACCAACTCATACACCTTCCTTCCTTCCTCGTGCATCCTTTTCACTTCATCCATCTGCAGTCCATTCTTTCTAAAATACCTTTCCCTTTCAACCTCCATTTTCCCACCCCCTCTCCTGTTCTCCTTCTCCCATCAACACTCCCTAACCAGCTTACTTCCCCCCTCTTCCAGAAATTTCTCCTCATACTTACACGCCCGACTCCCCGCTAGAATTCCTACACTCGTTCTCCCCGCCTCCCTTCTGACAATATAATTACGCGTGTTCCTTGCCAACCCCAGCGTCCACTTTACATACCTCTCCTGTGTCCTATTTGCCTCTTCACTTTCCTTCCACGCCCCACACCTCTACCCCATGCAATCTCTCCCCATGCACACTCATCACTAGTGAGTCAAAAAATTTCATTCTCCTTCCAAAATCATCTGCGAATAACTTCTTCCCCAACCTCCACACCTGCCTCATCACCACATTTGCCCTCCTCACTGTATCTTTCATGTGATTATCGACTCCCCCTGTCCTCCGAAAGAAGAAGCCCAGGTACACAAACTCTTTTACTTCCTGCACAGCCTTTCCCTTCCACTTCCACTCCCGTCCCTTATCCCTTCCCCCTCCTTTACTGAACACCATAACCTTGGACTTTTCCGCATTCAGCTCTAACCTGTTCTTACCCAGGTATCTTTTCAACCTCTTCATCATCTCTTTTGAAGCCTCCTCGCTTCTTGCCAGCAACACTATGTCATCTGCATACGCTAGCGACCAAATTCTAACCCCTCCCATCCTGACTCCTCCTACCACCCCGGCCTCCAGCTTACTTTCCATATTAGCAACTAAAATCGCAAAAAGCGTTTGGCTAAGCGGACACCCTTGCCTTAACAACCCATCCATCCATAATCCCTCCGAAATCCCCTCCCCTCCTCTCACACTGTTTTTGGTTTCTTCATATATCTCCCTTTCCTTCTCCATCAGTCCTCTTTTTAATTCCCGTATCCTCCATCGTCTCCCACAACTTCCCTCTATCCACCGAAGGGAACTCGCCTTTGAGATCCACAAAAAACGCGTACACTTTCGACCCCTTCTTCGCTTATTCTCTATTCACCACGTGCTGCAGAACGTAGATATTGTCGATAGTACTCCTACCAGCCCTAAAGCCCGCCTGCATCTCCGGCAATATTCCTTTCCCCTCGACATCCTTCCGCAGCCTCTCCGCCACCACCATCGCGTATACTTTATACGCCGTATTCATTAGCGTAATCCCTCTCTAATTTTCCTGTCTATCTCTATCTCCTTTCTTATACAGTGGCACTATTAATCCTTCTCTCCACCCTCCTGGGAATCCCTCCCCTCTCCATACTTTCTTCACTACCTCCTTCTACCTCTCTCTAACATCTTGTGTACTAAACAGCCATGCTTCGTTCTGTACCCCGTCCAGCCCTGCTGCTTTTAACCTTCCTAATCTCATCGTCATTCAACTCCTCCATCTCTGCCTCCCCCGTTCTTCTACTCCCATCATCACTCTTCCTTGAATCTGAGCCCTGGAATGCTTCTTTAAAAAAGTCCCTCCACTCCTCACTCCTTATCTTCTCACTTATCCCCACTCTTCGCTTCCTAAACCTATTTATTATCTTCCAGACGTCCCACAGTGCGGCGAATTAGAAAATTGGGGTTCAAAATGATCCAGAGCCTACAATTTTTATCCGATTTCATCTTTCTTTTTTTTTTAATTAAAGCTAATTAAATTTTTAAGAGGTCTGTCGAGGCCGATTTCGCAAAAAAGGCTCTGTTTGTTTATTATTTAAGTTGCAAAATGCCAAAAAACCATAATTTTTCATATTTGAGCTGCCTGTTCTGTATCATTTATTGATATTACCTCAAAAAGGTGAAAAACTGATAGATTTGCAATCGGTTAACAAATCATGATAACTTAGATGAAGTTCCTGCAATCCGTTCAATTGTTATAAACAAATTTATGAACAAAATCGATTTTTGCTGTACATTGAAGCCTGGAAGCTCTTTTCATCACGTTTTTCCCCGCGAAATCGAGTAAAATCAGTGTTTCACTAAAATCGAACACTTAATTATTATTTTTTTGATTGTTACAAACAAATTTCATAAACAAATTCAATAAATAAGCGCTTTTGGATATATAAAATGCATTTTTTCTGTGCAATAATTAGTTTTGCCTTCAAAAATGAAGATTCTATGAAAGAAGTGGACAATGAACAATATTTACCATTGTTATAAATAATACTGAATAACAAATGCATTAAACGGTCACTCTTTCATGGAAAAAATCCATTTTTTCTTGCATAATTGTTTATTTTATCCCTAAATTAAAATTCTGATGGAAGAAACTGACATTCCACAATATTTTTCATTTTTATTAACAATTCTGATCAACAATTGCATTTTATAGTCGGTTTCAAATAGTAAAAATCTCTTTCTTGCTGAAATGTTTATTAGATCATAAAAAATAAAACTTCTATGAAATATACTGACATCCAAAAAAATTTCGCATTGTTATAAACAATCTTGATCAATTAATTCTTAAAATAATTCTTTCGTATAGAATAAATCTGTTTTTTGGGTTCCGGAACAGAAACAAATGAAGAACGAAACAACTGACAATCAAGAGACACAAACGATTTGCAGTTGTTCCGTTTTTCACTTGTTTTGGTTCTCACATTTTTCTCGTCACTTAATGTTCAATTGCTACGCTTGTTTTTTTGGAAGGATATTGAAAAGTTTCAAGCACGTATCCATTGGAGTTTTGTGTTTTCCCGACTTACATTATTTACGACTCTTGAGTCCATATAGTAAGGATTATTTCTCATAAGGTGTAGATTTGTGAATACTTTGTTTTCGTGTTCTTCCTGTGATACTATGGAGTTTCATCAGTTGTAAGTTTCAAATCATTCCTTCATATGTTTCAATCGAAAACCTTATTTTCAATATAATTCATTTTTTCTAACAATGAATGAATTTAGAGTTCCGAAGCAAGTTCTTTGTGATTTTCTGGTCACAAGTGGCTATAAAGATAGAGGAAAACTTCTGAGCTATATCAAAGCCAATAACGATATCAATGAGGAATGTCTGAAAGCAATCGAAGATAAGTTATCTTATTTCATGTCCACATTTGAACAAAAGTGGAAAAAAGCTTTTTATGACATAACAACATTCAGGGCCAGGAATGCGGAATGGCTGCTTTCAGATTTCTCTGTTAAATTCGTTGGAGTTTGTCCCGGCAGAAGACCTTCAGATGACTTCGAGATTAGCTCAAAATCAACTAAGAGACGAAAACTGCTCAAAATTCGGGAATGTTATTCTGACTCTGAAATACAGAGTGCATTCCTGAGCATTTTGCTTTCTTCCGGTAAAACTAAAATCGCTAATGACATGAGTAAACTTTTGTCAAATGACGATGATGAACACGATGATGAACACGACGAATTACCTGATGAACTATCATATTCAGAAGTAGCAGGAATTACACGCTACACATTGCGTATCGCATAGAATTCTGCAAATGGGCAGCGAGGTTAGCCGATGAAAAACAGAAAATGAGCGATGCGAAGAAGAGAATTCAAAAAAAATTTTGGGAGAAAATGGGCCTGATCGTGGATGTTCCACAACATGGGACTGGAACATCCAATAATGGCAATACTGCTCGAAGATTCTTTGAAGATCCTGAATTGACTTCACGTATTACCGGAGTTGACAAAGTATTAATCGAGAAATTCGGCGTTATTCTGAAAGCTATGGCATTAGGAAAGAGAATAAACATTATCAAATTCGAAGAATATTGCCAGGAAACTGCAAAACTTTACGTCAGCTTATATAGTTGGTTCTATATGCCTGTTACAGTCCACAAGATCCTCATACATGGCGCTAAGGTCATTGAAAATGCCCCATTGCCTATC
Source organism: Andricus quercusramuli (assembly GCA_932178445.1). Classification (NCBI taxonomy): domain Eukaryota; kingdom Metazoa; phylum Arthropoda; class Insecta; order Hymenoptera; family Cynipidae; genus Andricus; species Andricus quercusramuli. The sequence continues at coordinate 142,783 of CAKNXH010061094.1, forward strand.
GGCCAATTGACAGAAGAGTCCCAAGAGGCGAATAATAAGATTTTCAAGAGGATAAGGGAATTTAATACCCGTAAAATCAATCGGATTGCAACCAATGAAGATTTGTGTCACAAGTTGTTGATTATGACTGATCCCTACATAAACAACTTCAGAACCCTTAAGGAGACTGCCCCTCGTCCCATGGATGCACAAGTTCAGGATCTGCTGATTGAAGATGATTGAGGCAAGAATGGACAACGCTGCTGAAAACCAGAATTTGTCGTCCAAAAATGGGTAGGCTGCATGATTTCGTTCATCTTTATTGTTTATAATATTGGAAAAAGATGTTGAGCGTAGATGTTTTACGATTCGGTTCCTGATTTCAAAGTAACATTAACTATAGAACGCAAACAACAGATTCATTCTATACGAAAGAATTATTTTAAGAATTAATTGATCAAGATTGTTTATAACAATGGGAAATTTTGTTGGAGGTCAGTATATTTCGTAGGTGTTTCATTTTTCATGATCTAATAAACATTTCAGCAAGAAAGAGATTTTTCCTATTTGAAAGCGACTATTAAATGCAATTGTGGATCAGAATTGTTAATAGCAATGAAAAATATTGTGAAATGTCAGTTTCTTCCATCAGAATTTTTATTTAGGGATAAAAAAAACAATTATGCAAAAAAATGGATTTTTTTCATCAAAGAGTGACCGTTTAATGCATTTGTTAATCAGCATTGTTTATAAAAATGATAAATATTGTTGATTGTCCATTTCTGTCATAGAATTTTCATTTTTGAAGGCAAAACTAATGATTGCGCAGAAAAAAATGCATTTTATATATCCAAAAGCGCTTGTTTATTGAATTTGTTTATGAAATTTGTTTATAACAATCAAAAAAATAATACTTGAGTGTTTTATTTTCGTGAAACATTGATTTTACTCAATTTCGCGGGAAAAAAACGTGATGAAAAGAGCTTCAAGGCTTCAATGTACAGCAAAAATCGATTTTGTTCATAAATTTGTTTATAACAATTGAACGGATTGCAGGAACTTTATCCAAGTTATCAGAATTTGTTAACCGATTGCAAATCTATAAGTTTTTCACCTTTTTGAGGTAATATCAATAAATGATACAGAACAGGCAGCTCAAATATGGAAAATTATGGTTTTTTTGCATTTTGCAACCTAAATAATAAACAAACAGAGCCTTTTTTGCGAAATCGGCCTCGACAGGCATCTTGAAAATTTAATTAGCTTTAATTTAAAAAAAAAAAGAAAGATGAAATCGGATGAAAATTGTAGGCTCTGGATCATTTTGAACCCCAATTTTCTAATTCGCCGCACTGTGGCGTCCCCCTCTGTCTTAAACTTTCCTTACTCCTCTTCCAGATCTTTCTTCTTTTCCTGTTCTTTCTTCTTACACATCAATCTAAACTCCTTCCTCATTTCTACGTACTCCTCCCTTCTCGCATTACCCACTTTCCACTTTTTGTACTTCTTCTTCACCTTCCTTTTCATCTTTTTACATTTCCTATCCCACCACGGCTTCACCATTCCTTTTTTTGTTCTTTCTAAATAAATTTTTTTGCACACACCCTTTCACCTTCTCTTTCATATCCTCCCATATCTCTTCCACCGACTCCCCTTCAAAGCGTACCTTTCCCAGCTGCTCCTGATACTTCTCTATCGCCTCCCTCGTCCAGGTCACCCTCTCCCCTATCGAGACTTCTTCCCCGCCTTTTCTTCCGCCACCCTCACCTCTTATCCACAGACTCAATGGCTGATGGTCTGATTCCACCCTCCCCTCTACTGAGAATTTTTCCGTCTCCTCCCATCCTTGCATATTCATGACCACATAGTCAATCACCGATACCTCCACCTTACTTACATATGTGTATTCTCCCTCTTCGTCCCCAGTCGCCATACCATTCGCCACCGCCCAGCCTCTATCCTCTATCCAGTCCCATAGAATCTACCCCTCCTTATTTATCATCTTATCCTTCGATTTCCTTTCAAAGCTCACTCCTTTCCTGTTAAGTACCCCTTCGTTCCCCATCTTCGCATTAAAGTCCCCCCCCCCCAGTACCCTTATACCCTCCTCTCTTTCGTCTAGCAGGTCTTCCACCCTTTCTTTAATTCGTTCCATCTCATCCTTTTGTACATTGTCACAAACTTACACGTTATCTCTCCTATTTTTATTTCCCTCATTTGCAATCCCTCCCCCTCTTCCTCTCCATGAACTTTTTCCTCTAATCCATCTCTAACACCGGTTATAATTCCCCCACTGGCTCTTCCTTTCTTCTTCACTTTGACCGCCTCCTGGAGTCTCCACCTATACCCCCTTGGCAGCTTTGGCTCTATTGTATCCCATTCCTTTCTTTCTACCCACGTCTCTACCAGTCCCACAACATCAAATTCCTGGATATACCGCCAGAATTCCTCGTCCTTCTTCTTTACCCCTGCTACGTTCCAGTACAGCACCTTCACTAATCCTCTTCCCTGCATTACCCCCACTCCCCACTTCTTACAAAACAAATCCCCCTGCACTTACTTCCTTCAACACCACTTTCTCCTCATCCCACACCCACATCTTCCCGTCTACTCTTATTTTCCGATATCCTACCTTCGCCGATCTCCCTTCTCTCCACTCCCTCCTAGCCCTGTCGTACAGCATTCTCCTTTCTCGTCAAATCATGATCGATGAAAACTCCCTCATCCTGCATCCTATTCTTATTCCGTATTACCCTCAATTTTTCTTCCCAGCTCTCCAACTCCACAACCGCCACTTCCTTCTCCTTCCTCCCCTCCAACTTAATTTTTCCTACCCTGCCATTAGCCCACTGTATGCTCTTTAGCAGCGCTTCCACGCCCTCTCTTTCTTCACTCTTTAGCTTCAATCCTCTTATCACGATATTATTTCTCCTGTCTGCCTTCTCTTTTCTCTCTATTCTCAACTACGTTGCCCTTATCCTTTCCCTATCCGACCTCTCCTCCTTTTCATTCCTACGCTCTCCTACTTTATCTTCTATCACATTCTGTACCCTCTCCCAACTACCTTTAATCTCACTCCCCCCAGCCCCGTCTCCTACTTCCATTTCCGTCCTGCCCTCCACCTTCTCAAGTCTCTGTTCCGTCCTTTCCTTCCACAACCTGATCTCCTCTTCCATCTGCTTTATTTGAACTTCTTTCTCTTTCCTTTCCCTCTCTAACCCTTCTACTCTCTCCCTCAGCTCATTCACCTCCTTTTCCCACCTCTCATCTCTGATTCTCAAGTCCTCCCTCATGCATTCAATCTGCTCCTTAGTCACCCTCACGTCCTCCCTTAGCCCCCTGATCTCGCCTACCAGCATTCCGAGAGCCTCCTTCTCTGACATTCCCTCAATTTTTTGTTCACTTGTTCTCGACTCTCTCTCCCTTACCTTCTCGCTTCCTTCGTTCCGACCGTTCCGCCATCTCCCTCTCCCCGACGCGCTACTCGACCCCGAACCACGCGCTGTTGTCCGTCGTGGCACGCGGAAAATTTCCTCCCCGTCAATTTCGCTAGCAGCACTGACAGCACTCCGCCGCCAAATTTTCTCTTCATTTCCCTTGTTTTTTTTTTGTTTTTTTTTCTATTATTCACAGCCCCTGCAGGTACCCCCTTCTCTCCCTTAACATCCCCTAAATCTGCTAGAATCACCCTTGACCCCTCAAAGGCGCAAGACTCCCGACCACAAACTCCCCGACTCCTTGCTAACCTAACCTCACTTTATTTATGTACCTTAATCCCACCTCACTCCCACGCCAAAAACCACTTTTTATCTCCCCAATTCACCCCACACAACTCTACTCACCTCCTGGGCTTCCACTCCTCACACTCCACTCACACCTTCCACACAGATTGCTTAAAATCCTCTCACCACCTATCACCAAACACGTTCTCACTTTCGCCACCAACATGCAAGTCCATATAACCTATATATATATATATGTATATGTATAAAGACGACATTATAATGTCGTCGTTATTATAATCGCATTATAATAAAATTAATGTCAACGATAAATGATTATGTCTATTAATAAGTTTAATATTTAGTATTTAGAATTAAATTAACATTAATAAACAATAATAATGTTAATAATATTAATTATATTATAATGTTATGAATTTGTACTATATATAATATATAGATTATATGTATTAGTCTACATATAAACTATATATATATATAATATATGTATACCTACGAAATTATAATAAATTTAGTTTCAATGTTAAATAGTTATACTTATTGAATATCGAGTTAATATTTATTAATACTAGTAATACGAATTTATCTTAAAACGATGTAATCGTAGATTCCTGATTAGCTCACGCGCCCGAGCCACAGGTGCCACGTGCCAATCCCGACCAAGCGATTTCTCTGATTGGTTCGTGCACCCCGCGCCACGGGTACTGCGCACCAATCACGAGCAAGGAATTCGCGCGCCAAATTACGAATTCGAAAATTAAGTATTTATAATTGATAATAATGATTATGTCTATTAATAAGTTTATTATTATTAAGGTTGAATATCAAATAATAGTTCAATTTTAACAAATCTGTAATGCTGGGTCAAGAGAGAGATGAGGAACTCGAATAATTTTAATTATGTCGCGCACGCAAAATATCGAACCAATCAAGGGCCTGGTAGGAGCAACGCACCAATCCTCATTCAGGAGGTCCCTGATTGGACCGCCACCGAGTAGTGGGGGACTCGGCGCCGAGGCTCCCCTCTACTCAACTTCCGCGCGGAGCGGGAGACCGCTCGACCGCGGAGTGGGAGGAACTTGCGCTCCCTCCTATAAAAGCTCGTGTCTCGACCATCAATAATCAGGATACTTTATGATTTTGGATTCCGATTCATATACGATTGATTGCGCCTGATTGTGACATGATTAGATTACGATTGATAGCGAGATTGGATTAGATTCCGTTTGTTAAATGTAAAGCTTTGTGTATTTTAGTGATAGTGTGCATTGTACTGATCCTGACATGGGTGGAGAAACTCCTGGTGATCCTGGAGATGGAGACATAAACTCCAAAAAAAAGGAAGACTGGTCGTGATTCCAGCACCTGGACTGGTGCTCAAAAGCCAATACGAACGTACCTCAGCTTCGGAGTACTGAATTCTTTAAGCGAAGATGACGAGATTATGGAAAGTGAAGAAACAGAGAATCCTGAAAGTGCGTCAGATAAAGAGGAAGTTAGCATCACAATACCACCTATTGCTATCACGGACAACATAACAAATTAATCAAAATGCCTGAAGACCATAGTGGATACAAACACTGCAAAGAAGTCAAAAATCTTATACTCTCCGGATAGGCTCACCATCCACTGCAAATCGGTAGACGACTTCTCGGCGCTGCGAAAGAAACTTCAATCTGAAAAGATGGCCTTCTTTTCCTACACTCCAAAGTGGCTTCAACCGAAGCGCATCATTGCCGATAGCTGAAATCTCTGAAGACCTCAAACAGCAGGGTATCGTGTGTGAAAATATTTCCATCCTGAGGAAAAATAAATCAGTGACTCACCCAAACAAACACCCAGTGTATATGATCACTTTTGAAAATAAAATGGACATGAGAAGTGTTTGGAACATTAAATATCTTTGCTACGTCAAAGTAAGGTGGGAAAAATACAGAAATTCTCGACAAGTGACCCAGTGTCATAACTATCAAGCATTTGGCCACGGATCCCGCATGTGCCACAAGAAGCCTAAATGTGTTAAGTGCGAGGAAAATCATCAAACTGCTCGCTGTGACAAGGAAACTGGTGCTGTTCCTAAGTGTGTCAACTGTGGGGGAGAGCATCCTGCAAACTATTCGAAATGCCCTTCTTATCTCAAGCACCTAGTGAAGGTTCAAGAGAAAAAGGCAAAAAACAAGAACGTCTATAAAAAACTTACCAACGAGGATCATCCAAGGACCAAACAGGGCTTTCAGCCCAATATGATGCTGAACTTCCCAGCCCTGAAGACGAGAAATCCACTCTCCGTTTCTATGACGGGGCTTACAACGAGAAGAAACTGGGGTCCGGCAGAAGAATCTCGGCCACTACCAAACGAAAACCTGACAGACTTTCAAAATCTCATGGACGAATTCGGCAAACTGAGACAACTGGTTGTTTTGGGTAAGATGTTGAGACTCGTTAAGGTTCTAAATACTAAACTAGCGAACTGTAAAGATACTATGTCACAATTACAAGTCTTTTATGAGGTCTTAAATAGCAGCTACTAGGCGTGATATTTCTACTTTAATTATTTGCCATTGGAATGCAAATGGGTTATTTGGTAAACAAAGTGAGCTTAAGCAGATTATATCTGATAATAACGTTGATATTATGCTCATTAATGAAACGAAGTTAAATGATAAGATACATTTTTTAATGCCGGGATATAACTGTGTCAGGAAGGATAGATACTCTAAGGGGGCTGGAGGAGGTGTCATGATCTAGATCAAGACTGAAATGAAGTACAACGAGGTTCCTATACATTCTAATTGTATAGAAGCTGTGGGTATAAAATTAGACGATAATACAGTAATAGTTTCAATTTACAAAGCCCCGCAAACTAAGCTTGAAGTAAGTTACCTAGATTCAATTTTCAAGTTATCAAGGACAGTTTTAGCATATGGAGATTTAAACGCTAAGATTACTAATTGGAATTGCAGGGCTAATAATGCAAGCGGCAAAACCATCTTTAATTATGCTTTAAAAAATGTATGTAATCTGATTTTCCCTGATACGTATACCCGCTACCCATACAACGACGGACTCCCAAGTACTGTTGATATAGGAATTGCTAAAAATATTATCTGGAACTTCACGGTGGATTTGATAGACGATTTAGACTCTGACCATCTCCCAGTCCTTATTTCACTAGCAAATATAAAATCCATAGCACTAGAGCAAAGAAGTTGTTTTAATTATAAAAAAGCAGACTGGGATAAATTTAAGAGTCATATAAATAAAAACCTAACACCAAGTAGAGATATCACGTCTAAGAATGATGTTGATAGCGCTGTGGGCGATCTCGTCAGTTCCATACACTCTGTCATTGAAAAATCTATACCAAGAAACCAATTTCAACATAATCAAAAATATCTGCCTGAAGATGTCAAAGAATTAATCAAATTGAGACATAGTCTAAGAAAAGTGTAAAAAACGTAAAATGCAACAATGAAAACTGGTACAATAAACTTGAAAACTTGACTGTCCATGATAACTCACTTTGGATAATGGAAAAATGCTTTACTAAAAGAAATTCTCACACTCTCCATATCCTTCATGGCTTGAATGGCCTGGCCATTAGCAATGAGGATAGAGTTGCGCAGATTGCAGATAATTTTGAAACAGTCCACTACCTTACTGAAAACATGGGCGATGATGAGACTGACGAGATTGTCTATAGAAAATATAAGAAAATTAGAGAGCAAATAGTGAAGAAAGAGGACGTCGATCTTGTTTCTCCGGTAGAAATAAAAAAAGCAGTTCTCAGATTCAAATCTAAAAAAGCACCAAGGTTAGACGAAACACAAAACATAGTATTGAAAAACTTGCCTAAAAAAGTTTTTGTACAGTTGACGTATATTTTTAATGCTTGTTTTCATCTATCATACTTTTCCTCATGCTGGAAAAAGGCAAATGTGCTGCCTATACATAAGGCTGGTAAAAATAAATTATTTTCACAGAGCTATAGACCTATAAGCCTACTGTCTACTCTGAGTAAATCTTTTTAAAAAATTATCCTGTTTCGAATTAAGAAAGTAGAAGCCATTCACAAATATTTAATTCCCGAGCAATTTGGATTTCTTGAAAATAAAAGTACTGTGCAGCAGCTGTTTAGAGTAACAAATTATATTAGCACAAATGAAAATTTAATTAAATCTACTGCACTAATGATGTTAGATATTGAAAAAGCTTTTGATACGGTCTGGCATGAGGGCCTCATATATAAACTTTCAAACTTGAAATTCCCAAATTACATCTTGAAAATCATACAAACCTATCTAACAAATAGATCCTTTGTAGTAACAGTTAATAGTGTAACGTCCACGGAAAGTAAAATAAACGCGGGAGTACCCCAGGGGTTGATTATGGGCCCGGTACTTTTTATATTCTATACCAGGGATGGCCAAAGAGAGGTTCTGACGCTTCTCCTTTCCTCACGTTTCTTCCCCTTCTCCGAGCGCCTTACCGAGAGTTCTCCTCTTCTCGTTTCGTTATACTCGCGCCTCGAGCACGCCATGTTAACGCAGCTGTTCGCGTTCGGCGTCTTTCGGGGCCTTTCGGCTTCGTCCGCCCAGCAGCCGAGGAGACTCGACCCCTCTGGACACCGCGCTCTCTACATGGTCCCAACGAAGGTGGTAAGAGAGGGGATCACGAACTGACAGATTTTTACTCTTTCACTGTCGCGTTGAACATCCCTGTTCTATACTAATGACATCCCGAGAACCGAAATCGTAAAATTATCTATGTTCGCGGATGACACAGCACTCTATGTAGCCTCCTGGAAAATTAGATTAGCAATAGAAAAATTACAGATGTACTAAGACATATTCCTAGAGGATTATTATAAATGGAAACTAAAAATAAATGCGGAAAAAACTGAACTCATCATATTTAGAAATAAAAGCAGAAAAGAACTCATTCCAGATCTTTACATGCATAACAACAAAATTGTACCGAAAAACAGCGGTGATTATCTTGGACTTGTATGAAGCTCAAAACTTAAATATAAAAAACAAATGAACAAAATTAAAAAGAAAACGCTCGCAATAATAGGGACCCTGAACTGCTTAATAGGTAGACGAAGTAACCTCTCTATAAATAATAAATTAATTCTGTATAAGGCAATTATTAGGCCGAAAATTACATATGCGTCACCGATATGGTCTGGAACGTACAGTTTTTACCTTGAAGCATTAAAGCGAATCCATAACAAATGCTTGCGAATGATGACCATCGCTAAACCAAGAGATAGGGTTAAAGACTGACATGAAAATATAATTTAAAAATGTTAAGAAATTATATCTATGACTTAACCAAAGACTTCTATACCAAACAGATTAAGAAAACGCAGGATCTCAACGACGAATTTATTGTATATACTAACGAACCTGAAATGCCCTTCAGGCTTACTCATAACACGCCCTATCAAATGCTGCTAGGAGAGTCTCAACATCTGTCCTAGATTTAAGTTGTTATTAGTCCTGACCTTTTATTTTTGTTATTTAGTATGTAAGGAAATCCCTAGAACTGATAAACTTTTTTCAAATTTTTGTTTATATAAAATACCATATCTGGTTTTTGCGAAACAAATGAAATTAATAATTCAAACTCTCTCTCCCTCCCTCTCTCTCCCTCCCTCTCTCTCCCCCCCTCTCTCTCTCTCTTTCTCTCTCTCTCTCTCTCTCTCTCTCGCTCTCTCTCTCTCCTACTTTCTGCATATAATGTTACAGAGTCAGGGCTCACTGAACTTCTAAATTTTCCTTTTGAGGATTCTAGATTCTATTTTCAAGACATAACTCCCCTTTCACTGATTGAGAGCCTAGATAACATAAAAACAGAGGCTAGAGGGGTTGATGGTCAATCTATAGGCTTTGTTGTAAAGGCTTTACCAGTTCTTTTCCCATTCATACTTAGTTTATTCAACTCATCGTTACAAACCTCCGTTTTTCCTGAAGAGTGGAAGAAGGTTCTTATAAAGCCTATTAACAAGATTAAGGTTCCAGATGATTAAATACATTGAATCCAATAACTGCTTGAGTGCTTATGAGTCAGGTTATAGACATGGTTTCAGTACGCAGACGCTATTGCTTAGGGTCACTGATGACATACGGAGAGGCATTGATAACCGAATGGTGACAATCATGGTCGTGTTTGATTTCAGTAAAGCATTTGATATGGTCCCTCATAAGCTTCTTTTATCAAAACTCAAGGATTACAGATTCTCGGCTTCAGTACTTAAGTGGATGTCATCATATCTTTCGGACCGTCAACAATCAGTTGTTGGATTAAGCGGAGAAAGATCGGAGTGGGGAGAGATTGGCACTGGCGTTCCACAGGGGTCTGTGCTTGGGCCTTTGCTATTTATACTCTTCGCCAATGATATTGGATCTGTTATCAAGTACTCACTTCATATGCTTTTTGTGGATGATCTTCAAATATACATCCAGTGTAGTCCAGATAAAATTAATAAGACTATTGATCTAATTAATCGAGATGTAAGGGCGATATATGAATGGTCAGAAACGAACAATCTTAAAATAACGAAAGCAAGACCAAAGCGCTAATATTTGGAAGTTCCAAATATATAAATAGCCTGGACATGGCCTCTCTGCTCCCGGTTAAGATTCTGGACACCATTATTCCTTTCGTCGATAATGCCAAAAACTTGGGAATAATCCTTACTCTTACATTGGCTTGGGATAAAGAAGTCGGTAACATTTCTAGACGAGTTTATGCTACCTTGAAGCAGCTGCAATTTAACAAAAATTCTTTGTCCACTGATCTTAAAACTAAGTTGGTCTCTTCCCTCATAATACCTTACTTCGATTATTGTTGTGCGGTTTACAATGACTTGACTGACGAGCTTAATCGGAAATTGACTAAACTGTTAAACTCGTGTATAAGATTTATATTTAATGTAAAGCGTGATGAGCACATAACACCATATCGTAAAAGGCTTGGGTGGCTGAGTGTTGCTAGTAGAAGAAAATATTTTATGAGTGTCATTACTTTTGGTATATTAAAATCGCGACGCCCAGACTACTTGTATGGCCCATTTCTTGAAAGGGTGGCTGTCACTGATAGGGAAGTCAGAAACCCTAAATGACTCAGAGTTCCACAGAGTAGAACGGTTACATATCAAAGGTCCTTTATTGTAACGGCGAAAACACTATGGAATAGTTTGCCAGCCACTGTGGTAGAAACGGAGACGGTTTCTCAGTTTAAAAGTAAGGTTTTTGCGTATCTGCGTGAGATGGAGTAGTACGAATTTGTAAAAATTTCTAGGAATGTGTAGAGTATAAGTGAGATGTAGTTATGCCATAGAATGTTATTGAGATGTGTTAAATTATATTCCACATTAAATGTAATAAGTATTTACTATCATGGAGGTTGTTAAATATTGCAGTGCCAAACCTTAACTTGTACTCTGAAAGTTTGTATAAATGGAGAGGTATGTAACTATTGTACACTAATGTATATAGTATTTGTGTCCTTATAGGAGTCCCTAGGGCAAAATAAATCAATCTCTCTCTCCCCCTCCCCCTCTCTCTTTTTCTCTCTCTCTCTCTCTCTCTATCTCTCTCTCACACAAACGTCCTGCGGTGTCGCACCATCAAG
>CAKNXH010061094.1:154155-176305 GCA_932178445.1 Andricus quercusramuli
CCTTTCTAGCTTGGGTGAACCAAAATCTAACGTCTCTCACATTCATCTAATAATAATTGTAAATAATGCAATTCAGATATGCTGGTCAAGTGGGGGCGCTGAAGTGTAACATGAAAACTTCGCAAGAAGCACATATTGGGGATACGTTTTATTTAAAGAACTCACCCGTTGAGCCCCTTCCTGGTTTTAAGATCGCTAAACCGATGGTGTTCGCTGGAGTTTACCCCATGGACCAATCTCAGTTTGTGGATTTACGCAGTGCCATAGAAAAGCTCATTTTAAACGACAATGCTGTCACCGCCATAGAAGAATCGAGGTATTTATTTAAATTTTCAAAAGGATAATAAAAAGTAGTCATACTCTTCCCTGAATGTATACTCTAGACTTTTACAGTCCAGCTTTGGGGCGAGGATGGCGACTAGGATTTTTAGGTTTGTTACACATGGAGGTGTTTATACAGAGACTTGAGCAGGAATATTGTGCTGAGCCGATAGTTAGTACTCCAGGTGTAACCTACAAGGCAAAGGTATTTGGCGCGAAGAATATCACAAGGTATAAAGGGGAGGATGTCTCTTTCAGCAACCCGACGGATTGTCCAGATTGCGTTATTGTCAAAGAGTTTTATGAACCAATGGTGATTGGAACAATCATTACACCCGGTAATTATATTTATATATGAATCAGGGCCTAAAATGTTGTAAATTTCGGACTACACCTCTTTTGTATGTGGCTGTTTTTTCATTAAAATTAATGTGGGTACTATATTAAATTGAATTTGAAGCACTTTAAATTCCTAAAATTTCAAGTTAAGAATGAATTTTCAACCAACAAGATTAATTTTCTACTAATAAATACGAATTTTCAACAAAATTAGGTATGTGCTACAAACTCGAAACTCGATGTTCGAACGAGTCGAGTTCGAGTTCGAGCTTTCCGAAATACTCAGAAGTTTCGAGTTCGTGAACAATTTTGAGTCTCGAAAAGTTCTAAGTTGCTCGAAGCTTCCAATTATCCAGAAGCAACTTTATGCTGATAAGATTGTCATGAAACTCATTACTAGGGGGTTCTCCAGGTTTCCGAGCAAAAATTTCAGGTCGAAATAAAAAAATTTTCATGTTTCTATGCAAATGGCCCCAATATTTAGAAAATTAAACGAACTGACAGATTTCCACGAGACTCAGCACTGGGAAGGTTTCTGCATTTCTGATCATAAATCTGAGGTAAAAAAATTAAAATTTTATATTTTTTATCCAACTGGCCTAAATTTTTGAAAAATTGAAAGTACTGGCTGGTTTTCATGAAACTCAGAACTAGAGGCTTTTTGGGGCTTCCTATGACAGTTTTGAGATCAAAAATTTGAAATTTTCTATCCAAATGGGCTACATTTTTTGAAAAATCAATAAATTAGAAGATTTCAACGACACGCCATACTAGGGGGTTGTTCGTATTTTTTGCCACTATGGGGTCCAAATTAAAAAATTCCATATTTACGATGAAAAATGAAATACATTTTTTTTAAAGTTACAAAATTGGCTGATTTCCATGCTACTAAGTTTTTGAGGAGTTTTTAGGGTTTTGATCACGAAGGCCATAGCTGGCTAAGCATCGTTGGTCTGCTCTGGCAGATATTTAGTTCATATTTTAGGGGTAAGTTTCTACTATTACAAGCCCTTCCAGAAACAATTGAAAACATTTCAGACTCCTACATCCTTCCCATACATGCTCCCATGTTTCCTCTTCCCATTCACAGATTCTGCACTTCCTGCTATCTTTCTTTTCCCAATACATACTTGCCCTTACCTCGTTTCCCAATCTCAATATTGCTATTCTGGTCCATCTTTTCTCTCCCCATCCCTTTTCTAAATACTTTGGTACTCCTTCCTTTTTTATCATCTTATACCATATATTATATTTTGATTCCTCAATCATGTCCCATCTTTCTATTGATTGTCTTTCTCTCTCCCTTTTTCCACTTCCTCATAGTTGACTCCAGTCCCGTCTTCTATATCTCTAGCCTTGAAGAACTCCCACCTTTCTTCCTCCCATCTCGTTAATTCCAAAGCACTCCCTCTCCTTTCTTCTATCTCCATCAAACACTTTCTCGCTAACTCCCCTCCCTTTCCCACCCTCAGCTTCATCTCAAAATTCCATGCCCTCTTTCCCGCTCTAGTACTCAATTTATCCCTTTGCGCTTTTTCTCTCACCATATATCCCGGCGTCCTTCAGTCTACCCCTAGCGTCCACCTTATATACCTTTCTTGTAAACTTTCAATCTCTTTTCTTTCTTTCCATCCCCATATCTCTGCTCCATAACCTAATACCGGCCACAACAGCGTATCAAATAACCATATTCTCCTTCTCCAATTTTTTTTAACCTTCTTTTTCCTATTCACCATATCTGCTTCATTACCCCTACTGCTTTTTTTATCCTTTCTCTTATATGAGCTCTATGGTCTCCATTTGCTCGCAAGGTATATACCAAATACTTAAACTCTTTTACTTTTTCTAACTTTTTTCCTTTCCATCTCCCCGTCCATTCTTTCTTTCTTCCCCCTCCTTTTCTAAACCTGATTATCTTTGTCTTCTCTACATTTAAATTCAACTTTTTTCCATCTAAGTATTTCTCTAATCCTGTAATTAATCCCGCTATACCTTCTTCATCCTCTGCCATCAACACTATATCGTCTGCGTATGCCTGTGTATATTTCTTTTCGTTCCCTAACCTAAATCCGCGCCACCCTTTTCTCTTAATTTGTTCTCCCAAGTCTGATATCAATATATCAAATTAAAGTGGGCTCAGAGGGCATCCTTGCCTTACCCCTCTCGCTAACCAGAAACTATCTCCTACTTGCTCTCCTACCTTTACCTTGCTTTTTGTCTCTCTAAAAATTTCCGATACTCTCTTTATTAATCCTTCTCGTATCCCCTTTTCACCATAACTTTCTCTATCTCGCCTCGGTCTAATGAGTCAAACGCCGCCTTTAAGTCCACGAACACTGCTATCATTGCCCCTTTCTCCCTTTTAATCCTCTTATTTACTAAATAGTTCAGAACATACATATTGTCCATTACCCCCATCCCTCTTCTAAACCCTGACTGATTCGGTGGCTCTATCTTTTTCTCCACAACTTCTTTCTGTAACCCCTTCAATAAGGCAGTCACATATACTTTATACAGTGTTGGCATTAGTGTCACTCCTCTATAATCTTTAACCTCCTCCCCTCTGCCTTTCTTCACTATTGGTATCACTACTCCTTCTTTCAATAACTCTGGCCACCCCTCTCCTCTCCATACTCTATTGAACATTATCCATGCCCATTCCTTTTATTCTTTCCCCCCATATTTCCATACTGTATTTGGAATCTCATCTATACCAGGTGCCTTTCCACCTTTCATCATCCCTAATACCTTAACCTACTTTCATTTCTCGTCTCTTTTTGTTTCTCACTATTTATTATTTCTTTACCTCCCGTTCCTTTCTCTCCTAGTTTCCCGATATCTCATTTTTTACTAACTCTTCCCTGTCCTTGTCCCGATTCCACCATACACCTTCTATCTGTATTCTCCCATACTTCACCCAGGTTCTTTTTCCCTTTTTCCTTCCCCCTTCCGCTATTTTCCTTAACTTATACTGCATGTTCCTTTCTACCCATGTCAAATCATCCTCTATTCTCTCCGAGCTGCCATATAACACCCTCTTCTTTGCCACCACTTCCGTCTTATGTTTCCATTTCTTTAGTTTCACTAGTACCATTCTCTTAACTCTTCGCACCTCTATCTCTACCTTAACATCAATCCTTTTTAGTACTTCTTCCACTCCTTCCATCAGCTCCTCCCCCTCTAATCTTAGACCCTTTATCACTATGTTTCTTTTTCTTTCTTTTCTCTCTTTCTTTTCTATTCTTTGTTCTATTTTTCTCAGCCTTTCCTTCTCCTTATTCCCACTCTCCCCACCCCGAAACTCATGGCTTGAGCTTTCAATTTTTTTTATTCTACCTTCCAACTCATCTACCTTTTTATTAGGCTCTTCCTTCTTTTCTAGCCTTTGCTCCAACATATGCATCCTTTTCTCTAGCTTTTCCCTGACTTCTTCCTATTTCCTCATTTCTTTCCTAAGTTCGGCCATTTCCTATCTAATTTCTTTCCATATTTCCTCCACCCTTTTCTCCTGCCTTTCTTCATACATCCCCATTACTTCTATCATCATTTCGCGCGTTTCTTTTAATCTTTCCATTTCCATCGGATCTTTAGCCTCAGCTCTATCTCTTTCTGTCCCCTTATTTTTCTCATCCTTCTTTACAAAACTATGTTTTTCCGGCGGCGTTCTGTACATTTTTGGATTTTTCAAGCTTGACCCTATATCATCCTTGTCTTCACTGCTTCCCCTCTCTCCTCTCTTCCTTTTGATAAATGCCTAAATCGACCCCACGCTCTTCGCCCTCAATCTGTACTTTTCTACCGTTTTACTATACTTTTCCTTGCTCTCCTTTCTTTGTTCTCCCCTTTCGGTGTACTGAAAACTTCCTGATCTGAATCCCTGCTTTCCTTGATAGTATTCGCTCCGCTAGCCATGAATCCAATTCAAACGATCCCGCCTTCTATCGTTCTCTGTCTCCATCTATCGTCGCTTCTACCTGCCTTGCCTTTCTCCTTCTTTACCCTGCCCTGCCAAGACCAACCTGGTCCTCCCACCCTGTCACAAACCCACCTAACCTCAACTTCCACACAAAATTGTCCTGATCCCCAAAAATATCCTCACCCCTTGCTAATCTTTCAATCTCTCGCTTGTTAATTCATCTTTGGTTGAAAATTTAACTACTTTGTTGAAAATCAATGTATCTTTCTTTTGTAAAAGTTCAATTCATCTCTTTTTTTAAACATTATTTTTTTGCTAAAAATTTATTTATTCAATTTTTGGTGGAAAAATGATCTTTTTTAGTTCGAACTTCGTCTTTTGGTAGAAATTCATCTTCTTGTTACAAAATTCAATTATTTCAGTTAAAGATCCATCACTTCAGTAAAAAATTCATCTGTTTGGTTTAAGATTTAGCTTTTTCAGTTAAATATTTACAATGTTATTTGAAAATTCATCTCTTTGTTTGTTTGGTTAAAGATTAATTTTTTTAACTTGAATTTGTCTTCTTTAATCAGAAATTCAACTATTTTGTTCAAAATTCATGTATTTTGTTGAATAATTTTTTTTTTTTAACAAAATGATTCTTTTTATTTGAAAATTAATCTTCTGGTTTAAAAATTCATCTTTTTGGTTAAAAATTCAAGTGTTCCAGTTAAATATCCGTAATTTCAGGTGAAAATCCATTTATTCATTTTTTTTAATTTAACTATTCAGTTGAAGATTCACAATTTTATTTGAAAATTCATCACTTTTGTTGAAAATTCAACTTTTTCGTTGAAAATCCGTTTTTTTTTTTGTTGAAAAGTAATTTTTCCAATTGAAAGTTTAACTATTTCATTTTTTTGTGAAAAATTAATATTTTTAGTAGAAAATTCAAGTATTTTTTTTAAATTGATTTATTTTGCAATGTTTTGAACTTTACGTACCTGAAGTTCTGAACGTTAAAATGAACGAAATATTTCCTCCTAATTCTATTTTATCCAGAAATGTTGTTCCAGCTACAATTTAAAATAATTATTAGCATTTTCTTCTACATAATAATTTATTATTTCCAATATACATGAATAAACAGCTTAGCACTTTTTCTAGTTTACAAAGCCATCAGTAAAAAATTTCGTTCATTCGAACGTTCAGAACTTCAAGCCCATTTGCACTTTTGCGTTGAAGGATGTTCAGAATGAACGTCATGAATTAAAATAAATGTTTGCGTTTTGCGGCAAATACGAATTTGTTACTTTTAGTTAGCCGGGAAAATTGAAAAACTTGAAAGCTTTTGGTACCGCCGAAATTTTTTTCCATAATACACCCACACCTTTAGTTACAACATATATTTTTGCGAGCATGATCCCAGTGGTGCTTCACAGTTGAAAAAAAAATTATTTTGTTGGCCCCTATAAAGTATGCGATTCCATTAGAACGAGGGGTCTTCCTAATTTAAACTCATAACTCTCTTGAATGAGCATCATGGATATGCTTTTGCATAGATTTTACTTTACACTGTTAGAAATTTTCGGAAAATTCCGACACATTTAAGAAACTAAAGTAACTGAAATTGATGAAATTATGTTACTGAACACGCAATTCAGTAACTTTTACATTAAATTTACTAAATTTTAATTGAACTTCAGAAACGGTATCTGAAAATTATAAATAGTTTCGTAAAATTCCTAAATGGTAGCAGAAATATAAGTTATCGTAACCGTACACTATTTTTCGAAATTTTACGATATCGTTTGAAATGTTTTGAAATCTTTTTAAATTTTATTTATAGATTATTTTACAGAATTAATTTTTTTTTAATTTTCCCAAGAATCTTAAGAACATTTTTTTCTGTTTAATCTTTTCAGAATTTCTCAACCTTCCAATCTTTTAAAATTATTCAAATATTTTTATGAATTTCTTTTGAATTCTGCAAAATAAAAAAAATTGACTTAAAAGTCTTTCAGATTTTTGTTTGACAATTCTAGAAATCTTTCGAAATGTTTCGAATTCTTCAAAAATATTCTCTTTAAATTAATTTTTCAAACTAAAAATGATTTTAATTTTTCTTACAAACCTAATGATTTTTTTCATTTTCTTGAAAACTTCTGAATATCTTTTAAACTTAATCAGATTTTTTTTAAATGATCTGATATGACAAAATTGCAAGATTTCGCTTTAAAATCTTTTACACTCAATTTTCTCTTTGAATTCATAAAAAAAAATCATTCAGAATTTTCCCATGAATCTTGAGAACACTTTTTTCATTCTCTTGACACCCTGACAAATTCAGTTTACCTAAAAATTGTTCAAATCCTGAAAAATAAAAATTGTCATGAAGTCTTCCATGTTCTTTTTCCACACATTTTGAAATCTTCAAAACTTAAAATTCCCAGAAATCTCAACAAAAATTAATCTCCTAAAGTCTTTAAAAATTATGAAAAAGCTTCTAAATTTTTTTTCGAATTCTTCGAAATAAGTTTTTGCCCATAATTTCATTTTTCTTATCTCTTTGAAAATGTAAAAAAGTTTACAAATTATAGTGTCATAGTAAAATGTTAAGAACATAATTATTTTCCAATACTAAACAATTATTTAAAATTTGACATGCAATAAAGGGCAATTTTTCACGTTTAAGGGTAGTATTTTTTCCGAAATTCAATTATCATAATAAATGTTAAGATTCGTAACAGATGAGGCATAAATAAAATCATATTTTGATGATTTTGACTGAGTTACTTATCATGATTCAATTGAATTATATCTAAAAAGCCTAATTTTGATTCATGTTTCATACTTTGAAGGTTCCATTTGATCTATAGACATTTCAGGAATAATAATGAAACTAACAACAAGATGTGAAGATGAAAAAATGTGTCGTCTGCTTCTGATTTTCAAACTATATGTTTACAAACTCTAATCAAGCGCGTCAGGTGAATAAGTGACACGAGGCACGAGCAGTCAACCAGTTTCGAGCTGGAAGCCGCGCGCGCACAGGGGTACTTGGACTTGGGCTAAAGAGTAGGGGGTGAAGGTGTGTGAAAGATCGGCTCGTCACGATCCACCTCGTTCGCGTTCATAGCAGACCGTTTTAGCAGACAAATTACAGTGAATTATAGTGAAGTGACATATCAGTTGAAATATAATTCATCTTTATAACGGACTAAGTCCCGAGATATTACCCGACTTAAACTTGATACAAAGTGGTAAGACAGCTATTCATTAAGTAGTATTTACTTGTATTTTAGATGACGCCCTCTTGGATATAAGTAGGTTAGGTTTGCACACTAGCTATTCGTCTGCCTTGTAATTTGTTCTGCCTGATTTGAAATGGATTCGGTTCATACACATTTTTTAATGTAGAAATATTGCATCTTTCTTGGACAGAAATGCAACTCTTTCGTTCAAAATTCAACTATTTCCTAAAAAATGTACTTTTTGTTTGAAATTTGTATTTTTCTGTAGAAAAGTCTATTGAAATCCTTTTGGAATTTTCATTTTTCTTGAACATAAATGCAACTGTTTGGTTGAAAATTTAACAATCTTGTTAAAAAGTCATACTATTGGTTAAAAATTCGACTATTTAGCAGAAAATCAACTTATAGATTTCACAATTTTGTTGAAAAGTCGTACTTTTTGGTTGAAAATTCTGCTGTTTTGTTGAAAATTCAACTATTCTATAGAAAATTTAATTTGGTTAAAAATTCTGCTGTTTTGTTGAAAATGTAACTATTTTGTAGAAAATTTATTTTTTGGTTAAATTTTAGGTCGAGTATTGAGCTCCGGCAAATTTTGCCTTATTTAAAGTTTCTAGCCCAGCAAAATTTTTGTGTCAACAAGAAACTTTCTGTTCTGATTATATTTTTTGCTACTTTGGAAAAATAGTAGAATATTTTACTATTTTATCATAAAGTGAGGAATATTACATTATAAATACACACAAAGTGTCATATAATCAAGAACATTACACACTAAAAGCAGACAAAAGAATTCCCCATCACTTCAATATTCCTATAATAATACACTTTATCACTAATTTGCGAATTGTTTATCTTCAGATTCGAATTACGAATTCTCACGATCACTCTTCTGTGACCCATCACTAACACTCGTATTTTTTGAAGGGAGACTTGGAAAAGGGGTTCGAGATGTGACAGATCACTCTTCTGTGACCAGTAACTAAAATGCCGTACTAAAAAATTAAAATACGGCAAAAAATGCCGCATCTGTATACACTACGTAAATGGTATATTTTGGTGTTGTAAAGAGAAGTAAAATCTTTTCCGGATAAAAATTCCACTATGTAAAAAAAAAATTTTTTTCCTAATTAAAAATGCATCTTCTTTAAGAGCAGTTTTATCTTTATTGAATAAAAATGCAACTGCGTTTGGTTGAAAATATAATTATTTTGTAAAAAATTCATACTTGTGGTTGAAAATTCTACTGTTTTGTTGAAAATTTAACTATTTCGTAGAAATTTTACTTTTTGTTTAAAATTCACATTTTGGTGTTAAAAAATGAACTGAAGGCTTTTCTGGATGAAAGTTCAACTTAAAAAAAATGTGTCCTTCTTTTAATTAAAAATTCATAAGTTTTAGTACAAATTTCATCTTTCTTGGATAAAAATTCAACTATTTGGAAGCGAATTGAACTATTTTGTTAAAAATTCATCCCTTTTGGTATAAAAATTCGTCCTTTTGGATGAAAAATTGAATTTTGTTCGTAGAAACTTATTTTTTGTTGAAAATTTCATATTTTGATTTCGGAAAGTCAACTGGAATCTTTTCGGGATGAAAATTCAACTACATATTTTTTTAAAGTTTATTTTCTTTCTAAATAAAAATTCATCTGCTCAAGAGAAATTTCATATTTTCTGGATAAAAATGCAACTATTGGGTAGAGAATTTAACAATTTTCTTAAAAAGTCATCCTTTTTGGGTAAAAATGCGTCTTTTTAGATTACACATTTAATCTTTTTCGCAGAAACTTATTTCTTGGTTAAAATTTAATATTTTGATCGTGGAAAGTCAAATAAAATCTTTTTTAACAGCAAATTAAACTCTTTTGAAATTTGTTTTTTCTTATTTATAAATTCATCCGCTTTGGTAGAAATTTATTTATTTTTTTTAATGCTACTTTTTGGTAAAAAATTATTCTTCTTTGCTTGAGTATTCAATTATCCTATTTGAAAGATTTGGTTGAATCACTTTGTTAAGAAATCATTTTTTTCGAAAAGTTATATTTTCAGTTGAAAATTCATCTCTTTGATTGAATGTTTAATTATTTTGTTGAAAATTAATTTTTTTAAATTGAAAATGCAACTACTTGGGTAAAAGTTTAACTACATTGTTACAAATTTATTTGTTTGATTGAAGGCTCATGTCTTTGGTTAAAAATTTAAATGTTTAGTGGGAAAGTCTTCTTTTTTTTTTTGTTTGAAATTAATTTTTTAGTTGAAAATGTAACATTTCTATTTTTTAAGATTGATCTTTTTTAGTTGAAATTTCTCCTTTTTCGGTAGGAAAAAAATAATTTTCTTGGTTTAAAATTTCCTTTTTTTGTGTAAAAATACATCAGTTTCGTGGAAAAATAATTTTTGGCTGAAGTCATAATTTTTTGCTGAAGTCATATGTTTTGTATTTAAATTCAATTTTTGTAGAGAAAATTCGTCTTTTTGTTTAAAATTTTTTTTTGTATAAATTTCATGTTTTTTTATTCAAATATAAACTATGACACTTTTTGTTGGGTATTTATATTTTTAGGTTGAAAATTCAACTATTATGTTGAAAATTTAATTATTTTGTTGAAAATTCAAGTGTCTTATTAAAAATCCATATTTTATAGTAGAAAAGACATTTCTTTGTTTAAAATAAATTAATAAATTTGAACATTTTAAATTTGTATCTGAAATACTGTTTTATTCCGTTTATACAAAATTCTATGTTGAAAGTATTACAAGATTAAAATGCTGATATTTCAACACCCTGCCCAATTCTACCAGCAATATCTAGTTTAACATTTTTGGCAAACAAAAATTACGTACAGAAAGAGTGGGGGAGGGTAGAAATATTTTGTTGCAGTTTGTTACAGGAGGCAGGGGGGTCTCAGAAAGGGCCTATAATCCGTCACCTAATTTAAATACGGCCCCTCACACTTAACACGGAGAATAATTCTTTGACCCCCCCCCCCCCCCCCAAAGTATCTCTTATTTTGTGAATAACCCCTAATCTGCCTCTTCGTCAAGTTAGAAATTGTTTTTTGATAAACCATGATGTTAATTTTATAGCAATTTTAATTAAAATTAGCAAAACAAATTGACAACTTCTTACCGACAATATAAGAAATTTTATGTGTTTTTATATTATTTCATATACTATATTGATGTAGTAATCTTATGAGAAAGTTTAATTGAGATTTTTTATCTTGTATACAAAATAAAACAACATTTTATATAAATTTTGTGCGTACATTTTTCAAAACATGTAATATAAAGAGACAGTATTGTTTGGTTCATTGATTTTAATATAAATTTGCAGTATATATTTGTCTTGAAAATATAAATTATAGTATGGCTAAATACGAGCGAAGTTTATATGTAAATAACTACGTATATATTTATGTTATATAATATACTCAATTGATCAAATGTGAAAGAAAACTTCTAATCACAAAAGATGGGCTTTGATTACATATTTGATACAATGAGTGTACCTATTATTATAACATAGATACATAAGAAAGTCGTTTGTAATAACTTCACTCGTATTTTTCTTCTATTTATATTGTCAGGACAAATATATACTACAAATTTTATATTAAAATTAATGAACCGAAAAAATTTTTTCAATCCCTTGAAATTTTCAGTTACAGTAACTGAAAATTCCTAAACTGTAACAGAATTTTCCGAAACATGTAACTGAAGCTGTATGCAGTTACCGTTGCTGAAATTTCTGTTACAGTTTAGGGAAATTTAGAAACGGTTTCTGCATAAAGCTTTAGTGACGTGTCTCTGAAAATTCCTACAGAAATTTCTAACAGTGTACATCTTGTATTTTTGATCTTTTTGTATGCTATTGCATACGCCATGCACGTACACGCTACACAGCTAATGTCTATAATAATCGCAGTATGCACTGTGCAGGCCACCTGAAAATATAACATATTTCCACTGCAATGCTAACAATCGATTGCGGGAAAAATCTGAAAAAACACTACATTTTTCGAGATCTCTTGATTCAAAGTGTTCATATAAGAGATTAGGAAAAGTATAGATAGAATCTTGGAAATAGGCATATAGTTAGAATATTTCTTCCGTGAACATTTTATACACTATATATATTATATAAAATATATGCACTATATACATTATATTAAATACATACACTACACTACACTACACAAACTATATATATATGAACTCAACACTGTATACATCTTATTCTCTGGTATTTCTCGCTATGCATTAAAATGCGCAAATGGTCGAAGAATTGTAAGATGCTGTTCACATGTAGCAGCTGTTATCTATTATCTGTCTCGCGCACGATATACATATAACAAAATTGTAAGACTAGCTGAAATTCTTAGTCTTTTATTCCCAGAAAACAACAGTGCGTATTGACACGTATTGACATGTCCATAGCTATGTATGTGTGTAGTGCGTGCAATATATAATAGTGTAGTAGTGTAGTTAGTGTATATACTTAATTTTCTGAAATTAGATAAAAAATATAGTTCTTCAAGGCAGTGCAGATTTAGAATAATATGTATATAGTGTTGAGTTTAAATAGGTATATATTTTGTAAAGTGTATATAGTGTATATATTTTATATGATGTATATAGTGCATATAATGTTTAAAGGTTTAAACCTGACTGACAACCTCCATGTAGTATACCTTCTGGGCAAAGTTAAAGATGGTTTGGCGAATGTCAGCAGTTTACGGAAGACATATTTTAACTATGGCTATTTCCAAGATTCTATCTATACTTTTCCGAATCTCACATATTAACACTCTGAATCAAGGGATCTTGAAAAATGTAGTGTTTTTTAGATTTTTCCCGCAATCGATTGTTAGTATTACAGTGGAAATATGTTATATTTTCAGGCGGTCTGCACAGTGCATATTGCGTTCATCATACACATTATGTGTATGTAGTATGTACGTGTATGGCGTATGTAACAATACACAAAAAAGATCGAAAAAACAAGATGTACAGTCAAATTAATGCAAAAGCGTATCTATGATGCTCATTTAAGAGAGTTATGACTTAACATCAGGAAGACCCCTCGTTTCAATGGAATCGCATACTTTATAGGGGCCAACAAAATATTTTTTTCAACTGTGAAGCACCACTGGGATCATGCTTGCAGAAATATGTGTTGTAATTAAGGGTGTGGGTGTATTATAGGAAAAAATTGCAGCGTTACCAAAAAGCTTCCATTGAACAATTTTTCTTCTTCAAAATTAAAAAAAAAAAGAATGTTATTTCTTTCTAGTTGCCAGATTTGACACTCCATTTTTTTCAAACCCCCTGTTATATATTGTATAATATATATTGGAACCATCGAAATTGATTCAGCCATTTAAAAAAAAAATTAATTTTTTTATTTTTCAAAATGTTTTTTATACCTTTTGTAAAAAAAATTTTCGAAGCTGGCACTTGGCGTAAATTAGTCTTATAATAGTAGAAACTTACCCTTAAATATGAATGAAATATCTTCCAGGACATACCAACCATGCTTACCCAGCTATGGCCTTTGTGGTAAAAATTAAAAAATTCTACGTTTTTTATCAAAATGGGCTAAATGCTAAGATTGTGCGAATTTACCTCTCCAAAAATATTTTGATATATATATATATATATATATATATATATATATATATATATATACAGGGCCGTCTTTAGGGTTGCGAGGGCCCCGGGCCGGTTAAAACACGGCCCTACTGTAAAGAAGGCCCTATGTATTAGGGTGGGCCAAAAAAAACTTTTAATTTTTTTTCCTTAGATTTGTCCTTTAGATTTGTGATTTTTGATTTCCCATTTAAATAACACAGGAATTAAAAAAAAAATGTTTCGATTTTCAATGCGTTTGAACGAATAATTGTCTAGTGAAAACAAAAACTTATTCTTGTAGAGAATTTAACGATCTACAAAAAATGTCTGATATGATTTTTTGCTAAGTCGAATCATTCAAAAGTTATGGCAGATTGAAAATTAAAAAAATACTTTTTCATTAAACTTCCATCAGACTTTTGATCTCAATGAGCTCAAAACCATTGAACACTTAAGATACCATGAAAATATTGTCAGAAATGACGAAAAAAAAATTCTGGTGAAGCTTGAGCTCTTAATATTAACATTAAGAGGTGACGATTTGTGATTTTTGATTTCCCATTTAAATAACGCAGGAATTTTCAAATATTTTTTTTCGATTTTTAATGCGTTTGAACGAATAATTGTCTAGTGAAAACGAAAACTTATTCTTGTAGAGAATTTAACGATCTACGAAAAATGTCGGATATGATTTTTTGCTAAGTCGACTGTTTCAAAAGTTATTCGAGGTTAAAGTCCAACTCTAAATCGTAAAAGATAATTTTTACAATTTTTTATATTCTATCGCAAAATAATGGCTCAAAAACATGAAATATCTTATTTTTCGTAAAACTAATCAAACGTTTTTGGTAAAACAATAAAATTTTTACAAAATATCGTAAGAAACACCAATTTTATGAAACTTAATTTAAAAAAAAAGCTGAACTTTACTTTACCTGAATAATGACTTGAAAAAAAAAATTTGGAAAACGGTTGACCTAAAGGCCATTTAAAAGGAAGGCCTAAAGGGAAGGCAACTTCCCGCTAATTTTAGTCATTGAAAGTTTGCAATTTAGCCGCTGGTTGCGATGTTTTTGAGCTCTTCGAGCTCAAAAATTCAATTTTTGTGTTATTTCGAGCTCTCTGAGCTCAAAAATAAAGCTGTTCAATGCTTTTGAGCTCTTCTAGATCAAAAGTCTGATGGAAGTTTAATGAAAATGTATTTTTTTAATTTTCAATCTGCCATAACTTTTGAATGCGTCGACTTAGCAAAAAATCATATCAACACATTTTTAGTAGATCGTTAAATTCTCTACGAGAATAAGTTTTTGTTTTCACTAAACAATTATTCGTTCAAACGCATTAAAAATCGAACATTTAAAAAAAAAAATTCCTGTGTTATTTAAATGGGAAATCAAAAATCACAAATCGCCACCTCTTAATATTAATATTCAGAGCTGAAGCTTCACCAGAATTTTTTTTTCGTCATTTCTGACAATATTTTCATGGTATCTCAGGAAAAAAAAATTAAAAGTTTTTTTTACCCACCCTAAATATATATATAATTAAAAAAAAAAGTTAAACAACCACCGCAGGGTACCACTAAGAGCAACTGCCATCTAAAAAGAAAATGTCAATAGCCCCCAGTAGAACCGCGGTAAAATACACCTATGACCACGTCTCACATCCGTGAGATGGGTGGTCACAGGGCACGACGAAATCACAACGACAGCCCGGCGAAACCCTCGTGTGTCTTGAGGACACGAAGCGACCCAAGGATGACAGCTTTCTGCATCCATCTCGCAAGTGCCTTGGCATATTTTTGGCACGCGGGTATGGCTTTAAGGTTACGAACCAGTGATAATTTAGCACATCCGAGAGCACCTATCACAAGGACAATTACTCGTACTGAATATTTTGGATACAGTCGTTGCAGCTCTCTTTTAAGGTCTTGATACCTCTCCTCTTTTTCTTTCTCCTTTGCAGTGATGTTGTATTCGGACGGAGCCGAGAATTCGATCACGAATATCGTTCGTTTCTCGAAGTCTTGGAGAACAATGTCAGGCCTCGAGTGCGCAACGGAGACTGCTGCCCGAAAATCGTAGTTCCAAAAAATCTGGCACTTCTCGTTTCGGACAATTGACTGTATATCCCTTGGAGCGTTCGGCAGGGCGGGGTCGCGACCAACACCGTAAGAGCGACAAAGGTGGTAATAAAGTACTCTTAGGGCCGCATTATGTCTATAGATATACGTTGTTCCTGCGTGGGTCGGACACCCCGATAGTATGTGTTCTAGGTACTCAGCGTGCGCATTACATGCTCTGCACCTATCACTGGGAACTTCTTGACATAAAATGCGGGCGCGGTATGCTAAGGTAGAGATTACACCGTCCTGACATGCGAAAATGAAGCCCTCTGTACCTGAATTGAGCCCTGATGATTTGAGGAAAGCAAAAGTTTGCTCCTTTGGCAAGGACTGTTTTTCTACATTTCTGTGAAAGTTTCCGTGCATATGCTTGTCGACTAGCTCTTGGTGAAATTTTCTAACCTCTGCTTTCTTTACTTCGGCTTTTAGACGTGAAGCATCTAGATGGAGTAATGCACTTTCCTCACTTCTGATGTTGAAATTCAGGCCAAGGGCCTCGGCAGCTTGCTCCGCGGCTTTGTGAAGGAACGCTCCTTCGCCAATCATCTCGTGGTTTCTGTCCATCTTTAGGAGAGGATCTCTGCCATTCGCAACTATGTAAGCTGTACTTAAAACAATTCGGTTACGAAAACATTGGAGATTCAGAAGTCCGCGTCCGCCTTGACGGCGTTAAATGTATAATCGTGGAACTGACGAATTGATATGCAAGCTTTTATGCATATGCATGATCTTACGCGTTGTGACATCAAGGGCCTTAAGCTCGTTCTTCGTCCATTGAACCACCCCAAACGAGTAGAGTAGAACCGGGACGGCAAGCATGTTAGTCGCAGATACCTTGTTCAACGCCGACAGATTGGAAGACCAAACCTGTCTAACAAGATGCTTGTATCTGCTTCGGAGAGACTCCTTCACTGATGTTATGTCCTGAATGCGGCTTTGAGGCACGCCCAGGTATGTATAGGTCTCTCCAGTGTTAAGATGTCTAATAACACTTATATCTACAAGCTCAGGGTCCTTGGGAACGCCATTAATCTTTCCTTTCTTCAAATGAATTTTGTTACACTTGTCCAAACCAAAGTCCATCCCAATCTCTCCTGTGTAGTTCTTGACGATATTTATAGCAGTTTGAAGTTTGCTTTTACCAGCGGCATAGATCTTCAGGTCATCCATATAAAATACATGAGTTACCTTATGCTCACGCTGATTAGTGTCGCCACAGAGGTATCCAGGAGAATTTCGTAGTGCGAGAGATAGAGGCAGAAGTGTGATGCAAAAAAGCAAAGGGCTCTTACTATCCCCTTGAAAGACGCCCCTCTGGAAGGTGACCTTGTTCGTCGTCAGACGATGATTCCTAGATGAGATGGTAAATCTAGTTTTCCAAAGAGGCATCAGTCTCTCTATGCATCTCACTATGTGTGGATGTACCTTCAAGCTTTCCAACAGACAGATGATAAGTCTATGAGAGGTTGAATCGAAAGCTTTCCGGTAGTCAATCCAGGCCATTGACAGGACGCGCTGATGGGCGGCAGCGTCTTTACAGACACACCTGTCAATCAGCAGGTTCTCTCGACAGCCTGCTACGCCTTTTTTCGAGCCTCGTTGTTCGTACATCTCTCGCCATACAGGCTCAATTCGTCGAACGATCCTGTTGTTTAGGACAGCTGTAAAGATCTTATACAGTGTGTTTAAACAAGTTTTAGGCCTGTAATTCTCTGGTCTGGACAAGTTGCCTTTTTTCGGTAGGAGTATAGTGCGTCCTAACACCAGCCATTGCGGAATGGGCGTCTCCGACTTTATATGTGAGGTGAATATGCGGGCCAAATGTTGGTGTATAAAAGTAAACTTCTTTCACCAAAAGTTCTTAATACAATCTGGTCCAGCACCGGAAAAGTTCTTCGTGCCTCTAAGTGCTTTTTTCACCTCTTCGGCAGTGACTGATGGGCACTCCTCAGATTTTATGAGGCTGTCGCAAAACTCCTTGAAGCGGATGATATTGTCAGTATCTTCTTTCAACTCTAGTGTTTTCGGGATCTTGTACATCTCTCTCCAAAAAGTCTCTACCTCCTTGGGCTTGGGTGGATTTTTTACAAAAACAGGGGGATCACTGAAGAGGCGTGATGGGTCAGCAAGAAACTGTTGATTCTCCCTGTTCCATCTCTCCCTCTTCTGTATCCTCCTCCTTGCGTCAGATAACAGCCTTATTTTGTCAACAATATGCTGCTTGATTGTCAGCAGCTTTGACTTGTTCAGTGTGTGATTCAAGGTCCTTAGTTCTTGGGCGAACTTTCGAACCCTTTCCGTGAACGGTCTACCAGATGTTATGTAGTCAATCACACATTGAACACGGGACGCATTCTGTCTTGCCCATCCAATTTTCTTGTTCAGTTGATACAAGCGTCTTCGGGTCTTCTGATCCATCGTCGGTTTCAGCCTTCGATTTGAATCAGACAAAGCTCTCGCAGCACCATAAACTGAGCAATCGATGGTCCAGAGGTCGGACTCTTGCGAGATATCTCCACGAAGGGAGGCATCCATTTCAGCCAGATCTTGGGGCTTAAGAGGAACTTGCATGTTGATGTTCCTCCTTGTACTGAAATTGCGATCATCTTCCAGAAGGTGCCTGCTTTCTGCGGTTGGTCTTAATGTCGTTTCATTTTCGTCTGCAGCTTGTTCAAGCAGCGGTTGAGGAAGCGTTCCGCGTACATATCCATTTTTCCGGAGGTAGTCGGCTTGATTTCGCAAAGACTGATGCGAAACGTATTGAAGCTCTGGGTGTTTCTGGCACCACAGAGTATGCATACGCGCCATAAAGCCTCAGCGAACAGGGATAATACTGGCATCGTAGCAGTCTAGCACGTCATTCTTAAGTTGATCCGTCCACTGAATGTGGGCGTTTCGCCGGTTCGTCGTCGTGTTTCCATCTAAATTATTTTCAGCACCCCGAACTCTAGGATGATCGGCATTGTTTGCCGATCCATTGTCGGGTGCTCTGCGCGTTCGATCGTGTTGAACCGCATCTACAACATTTTGGTGGTTTGTTGGTTTCATTGTTGTTCCCACGAGCAGCTAGGGAAAGGGTTTGTCAATCCTTGTGGAGCCCCGCGTGCAAGGATAAGGCTGATACTCTGAGACGTCGCCCGGTATCCCAGAGTATATATATATTTAGTTAAAAGTTTGTCATAAGGACAACCGCAGGATTTCGCCGGGAGCGGGTGCTAATCTAAAAAAATTGCACCCGCTCGCAGCGAAATCGCGGTAAAATTTCAGCTGTAACCACGTCTCAGGACCGTGAGATGGGTGGTTACAGTCTGCGCGAACTCAATACGATGATCCGGCGAAAGTCTCGTGCACCCTGAGGACACGGAGTGACCCAAGGTCGACCGCCTTCTGCATTCTCCCTGTAAGTGTCTCAGCATTTTGTTGACACGCAGGGATGCTTTTCAGGCTATTAACAAGTGAAACCTTGGCACCTCCAAGAGCGCCAATGATCAGGACGATTAGCTTAACAGAATATTCCGGGTATAACCGTCGCAACTCCCTCATAAGGTCTTTATACCTTTCTTTCTTTCCTTTCTCCTTCGCTGTGACGTTTTTGTCCGCTAGTGCCGAAAATTCGATAACGAACATGGTTCGTTTCTCGAAGTCAAGAAGAACCATGTCAGGCCTCGAGTGCGCAACAGAAACAATTGTCGAGAATATGAAGTTCCAATATATGCGGAACTTCTCATTTTCGACAATTGACTCTATTTCTCTAGGGGCGTTCAGCGGAGAGGTATTTGGGCTAATGCCGTAAGAGTGACAGAGATGGTAATAAAGCACTCTCAGTGCCGCATTGTGCCTTTGGATGTAGGTTGTTCCCGCATGAGCTGGACAACTAGATAGTATGTGTCCTAGATGCTCGGGGTGTTCATGACACGCTCTGCAGCTATCATCGGGAATATCTTGGCTCAAAATGTGGCGACGGTATGCTAGAGTGGAAATGACACCATCTTGACATGCCAAAATGAAGCCCTCTGTGCCCGACTTCAATCCGGGTGATCTAAGGAAAGCAAACGTCAGCTCATACGACATCGACTGATCTTCCACATTTTTGTGGAAGATGCCGTGCATCTTCTTGTCGAGGAGCTCTTCGCGGAAGTTTTTCTCCTGTGCTTTCTTAATCCGGGCCTTCAGGAGTGAGTATTCAAGATGGATAAGATTTGATGCATTTCGCTCACCCCTGATATTGAAGTCAAGGCCGAGTGTTTCAGCAGCCTCTTCTGCTGCTTTGTAAAGAAACGCCCCTTTGCCTACTTCTTCGTGTTTTCTGACCATTTTAAGAAGAGGATCTTGTCCATTTGCGACAATATGTGCTGTACCCAGAAGAATCCTGTTGTGAAGACATCCAAGATTCAGTATTCCACGACCACCTTGACGGCGTGAGATGTAAAGTCGTGGAACAGAAGACTTAAGGTGCATGCTTTTGTTCATGTGCATGACCTTTCGGGACCCGATATCGCGGGATCTGAGCTCGTCCTTCGTCCATAGAACTACTCCAAATGAATAGAGTACTACTGGGACGGCAAGCATGTTCGTTGCAGATACTTTGTTCCTCGCCGACAGTTCGGAAGACCATATCTGTCGGAGGAGACGTTTGTATCTGCATCGGAGAGTATCCTTTATAGATGTTACGTCCTGAATGCGGCTTTGTGGCACGCCCAGGTATGTATAGGTCTCTCCAGCGCAAAGGTGTCGTATAGCGCTTCTGTCAACGAGTTCAGGATCTTCGGGGATGCCGTTAAGTTTTCCTTTCTTCAAATTAACCTTGGCGCATTTCTCTAACCCGAACTCCATTCCAATCTCTTGAGTGTACTCTGTGACAATTTTTAGAGCTAGATGTAGTTTCTCTTGATTTCTAGCATAGAGCTTAAGATCATCCATGTAAAATACATGAGTTACCTTATGCTTTCGATTTCCAGGTTTGCCGCAGAGGTACCCTTCGGAATGGCGAAGTGCGAGAGATAGTGGCAATAATGTGAGGCAAAAGAGGAGAGGGCTCATGGTATCGTCCTGAAACACACCTCTCTGAAAGGTGATACTGTTAGTGATCACACGATATTTTCCAGATAAGATGGTAAATCTGGTTTTCCAAAGCGGCATTAATCTCTCTATGCATCTCACGATGTGTGGATGAACCTTTAAGCTTTCCAACAGACAGATGATAGGTCTATGAGTCTTGATACCATCTGGTCCCGAAGCGGGAAAGTTCTTCATGCCTCTTAATACGTTTTTCACCTCCTCGGTAGTGATAGGTGGGCATTCTTCCTCAGGTGTGCCTCGTAGACTTCTCTCCAAAATGCTTCGACCTCCTCTGGTTTGGGCGGATGGTCGACAGTAATTGGAGGGTCTTGGAAGATTTTAGATGGATCAGATGAAAATTGTTGATTTTCTCTGACCCACCTCTCTCTCCGCTCTAGACTTCTCCTAGCGTTAGATAGTATTCGTATTCTGTCAACAATATGCTGTCTGATGGTCATTAGCTTTGATTTGTTGATTGTGTGATGACGGATCCGCAGTTCGCGCGCGAACCGTCGAACCTTGGCAGTGAAATTCCTGCCAGATGTTATGTAGTCAATCACACACTGAATGCGGGACGCGTACTGTCTAGCCCAGCCTATCTTTGTGCTGAGTTGATGCATTCTTCTTTTGGTCGGATTCTTCGGAAAAATCGCCACGAAGTTCATCATCCAATTCAGTCAGATCTTTGGGCTTGGGAGAAACCTGAATGTTGATGTTTCTCCGGGTCCTGAAGCATCGTTCTTCCGCTATTGGATGCCTGTTCGCGGTTGGTCTCAGTGTCGCCTCTCTTTCTCTGTTGTTGGCTTGTTCTGGATGCGGTTGAGTAGGCACTCCGCTTATATAACCTCTTTTCCGGAGGTTCTCGGCATGGTTTCGCAGACGTTGTTGCGAAAAGTCTGAGAGCTCTGGGTGTTTCTCGCACCACAGAGCATGCAGTCGAGCCATGTAACCTTCTCGTTCAGGGACCATACTGGCATCGTAGCACTCCAGCAGGCCGTCGTTGAGTTGATCCGTCCACTTAAAAGTAACAAGATTCCGCCGGTCAATCGCATTGACTCCGTCTTGATTGGCTCCCCCAACTGTAGGGTAGTCGGCATTGTTGTCCGAACCATTGTCGGGAGCCCTGCGCGTTCGATTGTTTTGAACCGCACTTACTACAATTATGTTTGGTGTTGTCATTGTTGTTCCCACGAGCAGCTAGGGAAAGGGTTCGTCCATCCTTGTAGAGCCCCGCATGCAAGGATAAGGCTGTATACTCTGAAAGTCGCCGATTTCCTAGAATCACCGTTAGAGACACCTCACCCAGGTGACATTCAGCTTTCGGCACGGCTCTCACGCCTTCGCTTGGGGGTTATTCCTTCGGGACCATCCCTGGACAATTGTCCGCGACTGCTTATTAATTATTGTAACCATATTCAGCAGAAACCCTTGGTACAGGGACCCTCTATCCGCAACCCGAGGACGCGTTCGGTGGCTTTGTCATAAGCCCTTCGGTTCTATTCCAAGGGAACCGAAACCG
>CAKNXH010061094.1:176705-188532 GCA_932178445.1 Andricus quercusramuli
TATAGACGTGTTTGTAGAGCGCTCCAGTTTGGTTGATGAAAAAGGGTGTTTTCATTTTGTTTAGGACACACAGAGGTGTTTTGTGCAAGGGAGTTAAGGTTTACTGACTGAATGGGCATAAAGTGTGGTGCGGAGGACGGTGTAAGACTGAAAAATTACGATCAGAAACGTGAAAAGTGAGGTTATGAGTGATTTAGGGGTGAGTGATCTGGAGGCGCATCGGTCGATTTCCGGGTAAACTGGAGGGGAACCGAGCGACGCGAGCGACATCCAGTGTTTGTCGACAGAACCCGTGAGTGACGTGCAGGATTTATTATCTTTGGAGGAAACCGGCAAGAAGAATAAAAAAGAAATAGATGAAAAGACCAAGAAAAGAAGAGGCAGACCGAGAAAAGTAGGGAATGAAAACGATGAAAAAGGAATGAAGAGTTTAGAAAGTTATTGGAAAGGTGACAATAATCTGAAGGTCGGGGGTGGCAGGGAAAACGAAGGAGACAAGGAAGATCAAGGTGAAAGTGATAAACAAATCGGGGAAGGCAATTCCAAGGAGGCAAGTGGGAACGGTGTGCAAAATATGGATATCAATTTTACCCAAAGGAGGGAATCTGCCAGTGAAAAAGGCAATAATGGGTTTTTAGCGACGAAACAACTAATAAGAACACCGCAGAAAACAAAAACAAATAATGTGACTAGCCAAACAGAGGAAGAGTACAACGCGAATGAGAAATTGGCAGAGCACTGGACAGAGGAGGATAAAAGAAATTGGGAATTAAAAATTGAAGAAAAGTATTTGTATTTTGTATTTATTGATAAAAAGTCCCTAGGACTAGATAGCCCTCTAAGGAACAAAAGGAATACATGTTATGAATAAATTGTACAAAATCGGATCGGTGACATTAGTTAGGTAGGTGATTTTATTTTAAAACTAATTTATAAACTATATAAGATAAATAAAGTTGATCTCGATGAAGTTTAGATATATTACAAATGTGGTTGGTGATAAACTCAATGAACAGATAGTCACAAATTTGAAATGTAGAAGTTTTGAAGGATATATATTTACCAGTGTGTAATTTCAAGAGCGGAATTGTAGTCACTGAACAAATATTTGAAAAAGAGATTTTTAAAGTGATACAGGGAAGATGCATTTCTAATATCAGATGGTACTTTATTCCATAAGCGGGCACCTCTTACTATAAAGGACCTTTGAACCTTGCATGTTCTGTGCAACGGAATTTTAAGCATTAATTTCCTTTCATGAAGCCCGGACTGTGCGGGTTGGTCTCTGTCTATAAATTGGAAAAAGTTCAGTAAGTACTGAGGAGCCTGGTTGTAAAAGATGGTATACAGAAAATTACCCATAAAAAACTGTCTTCTCTTGGCTACGTTATGTAGACCAGCCCTTTGTCGGTATGGAGATATACGTTCATATTTAGGCACATTATAAATAAAACGAACACAAGCATTCAATGCACGTTCAAGTTTTAAATTTTGAAGCGTCTGTTAGATCATCATATACTATGCATCCATAGTCAAAGTGGGACAAAATGAGACTTTTAGTTAAGAGAATACGAGTGGAAGTAGGTAGAGAATCCTTCTTTCTATATAGTTGATGAAGTATGCTAAAGGTTTTCCTCGGGATGCTCAGTACCTGTTCCCTCCAGGACAAGGTACGGTTAAGAAAATACCCCAGATCCTTAACAACTTCGGAGAATGTGATGTTAAAACCTGCGATGTGAAGGGTTGAAAGAGACGCCAGAGTTTCAAGAGAAGGGGAACAGGAAGGTCCAACAACTATTGCCTGAGTTTTACCCTGATTTAGAGTGAGACCGTTACTACTGGCCCAACATGTAACCAAATCAATATCCTCTTGTACTCGTGACAATAATCCACTGAGTGAGGAGATAGGTCGCGACAAGTAGATTTTAAAGTCATCGGCATATTTATGGTAGCTACTATGTTTAAGTTTACTTCCAAGGTCAGAGGTGTACAAATTAAAGAGGAGGAGAGATAGAATAGAGCCCTGAGGAACCCCACTTCTGACCTCCCACCAATCAGACTGTTCACCACTACTATTAGTTACTCTATGAGACGGATTACTGAGATAAGATTCTAACCATTTGAGTACAGAACTTGATAGTTATAGGGATTTAAGCTTATGTAACAGCAAATCATGGTTAGCCATATCAAAAGCTTTAGAGAAATCAAACAGGACAACAATTGTGATATCCCTTTTGTCCATTGCAATTTTGAGATCCGTTGATACTTTGAGAGAAGCAGTAAATGTACTATGTCTCGCCCGGAAGCCTGATTGCATCGGATCAATAGCGGTCCAGGTATCGAAAAATTTGGATAGTTGAGAATCTACAATTTTCTCAAGTGGTTTGGATAGTGCACATAGAATCGAAATAGGTCGAAAGTCTTTTGGAGAGGTAGGATTAATAATTTTAAGGATTGGGCAAATAACAGCCTTTTTCCATCTATCAGGGAAAACCCCAACCTGAAGAGAGGCGTTGTAAATATGTAAAACGACGGGAAAGATAATAGGCAGGGCAAGTTTAATCATTCTCATTGAAATTCCATCAGGTCCAAGAGCATTCGATTTGATTTCAAGTAATTTTTCCAAAAGTATTTCAGGTGCGATGTCTTCGAAGAAGAAATCAGAGTCATTGAAAGTTGATTGAGGTAGAGTAAATTGATATAAATTGGATCGGTTTGGAATTGGGAATGTAAAAAAAGACTTTAATAGCTCATTGGGGGGGAAATTACTATCTGTAGATGCATGCTTAGGGGCGATGAGGTGTAGTCGTCTAAGGAGATGCCAAATATTCTCTTTTTTGTTTCTGTTTGAAATCTCGTTATAGTTATATTGATTTTGTGCATCTCTGAGTTTAGTTTGTACTAGGTTTCTGAGTTTACGAAATTGAGCTTCAATAAAATTGCTCTTAGTTCTTTTGGCAAGTCGGCGTTTACTGTCACGTTCCCTCGTCAAGTTTCTGATTTCGGGTGTGATCCATGGAGCAGCTTTACTGAAATTTTTGGGAACGTGAAGCGGAGCAAACTTGTCGAACGCGGAGTTAAGGTAATTGGTCAAAGCGTCAATTTTACTATTAATATCCGTGTCTAGTAAAATTCTTTCCCAATCAAAGGTCATAAGATGTTCATGAAATTTATGTTCATGGATGTTAGTGATGTTCTTCGTCATTTTCTGTGTACGTGTTGTGTCCGGATTGTAGGAGAATTTATAAGTAATGTTAATCAAGTCATGGTTGGAGAGAAAAGAAATAGGGTGTTGTGAGTGGGAGAGTACCTTGTCAATGTCATCAACAATCATTAAGGCAATGAGAGTACTGGAATGCTCAGTGTGATGGGTTGAGGAATGGGGTACAATTGAGAGTCCTGAAGAGTGTACTAAAGATTTTAAATATTCAGATTGATTACAGGAAATGTTTAAGTTGGTGTTAAAATCTCTAGTAAGAACGATGTTATTGAAGTTGGGAATGTGTGAGAAAATTACAGATTCAAGTTCTGTGCCATAAGAGGGATTCGGTGGTTTGTAGACTACGCCCACTAAAATACTGTCGGAGGATGAGCTAACTTCAACAAAAAGAAATTCTGTCGAAGGATAATTGTTCACTGGACTCACTTCCACCACGGATCCTCTAAGGCTATCATGCACAAAAAGGCAAACTCCACCACCTCTTCTCTCATCTCTGTCTCTCCGGAAGAGCGTGTAATTGTCAAGTTCTACGAAGCTAGAGAGTGAATTTGGTGTTAACCAGGTCTCAGAAACAGCTATGACATGGTAGGAACAGGCACTGAAAAAGTGCTTGAATTCTATAAAATGTGCTAAAAGAGACTGAGCATTAACATAGCAAATGCTTAAAGTGTCCATTGAAAAATTAAAAGAAACAAATCAAAAGTTAGAAGCTTCCCAAGCATGCATATATAATGAACGAAACAATAAACCAACCCATACACAGTCAAAACAATGTAATTACACTTAAAGTCAGACAATCTGTATAATAGAGAATGAGTAACGACTAACTGAATAAACACTGTAAACCAGCTATAGTTAAATAAGACAAGCATTGCAAAAAATATCCAATCAAAAAGATAGCAGTTGTGAGCGTGGTATATGTCCCACACTTTTCTGTGAGAAATCGCAATTAAAGGTAACCTAAAAAGTGGTAGAATATCAAATGTTACAAGATGTATAGAAAAAATCAGGTTAATATAACTACAGTAGAAAATGTTAGGTACAATTAACAAAATCCAGTTAATATAATCTAAAATTGTAACGTAGTGCACGTCACAAGAATATCTGTAAAAAATCGCTATTGAAGGTAACATAGTATACTTAGACCGTCGTTGCTATGTTAGTCGTTCAACAGTTTGGAGATTTGTCAGCTGAATTCTCGGCGAACCGTCCTCCTTCCGACAAAAAATTCGGCCGCCAGATATCCAGAGATATTTTATTTTTTTTGTTTCTTTGAAGACCGAGAGCGATGGCATAGATCTTCCTGTAGAGAGGTGTTAATGCCTCGCGATGGTAAATGGGCCTTCTCTCGCTGTAGGTTGATCCAAGGTTCGAAGTCGAAAAATCCCTTTTCACCTTGCGCCTCTCAATGAACTTGTCGCGTAGTTCCTGACGACTGAACTTAGCAACAATGATCGGAGGGATGGAGGGGTTGGTAAGTAAGGGTGCTTTGATCACTCTATAAGTAACTACCACGTCTTCCTTAAGCAGAGGAACATCAAGAGCTGTAGCAATCGAGTTTAAAGTGGCAAAGAGATCCTCATTTTGCTTCATGGGGAGCCCATGAATCTCAAGCGTAGTCTGAAGAGCCGCTTGCTCGTTGGCATTGAGCGCATGCTCCAAAGTGGTCACTTTCGTTTTAAGGATATTAGCTTCCTTTTTTATTAGGTTTATTTCCTCCTTATCTGTTTCGGTTCCAATTTCCAGTGAATCAATGCGCTTAGTATTATCTGAGAGATTAGATTTGATCTCAGAGAGCGTAGCATTTAGGCTGTCATTAAGAGCTTGTTGTCTGTTTTCAAACTCACTGAGTCGTGTCAAAATCTCATTCGACTGCGCAAGCGCTTCTCTTTGGCCGTCCGAGACTGCTTTTCGAATAAGATCGGTGATGTCCAAAGGTACAGTCGTAGCATTTACCAAGGTGTCCAAAGGGGTGGGGGGTACTACGGTATCCTTACCGACCTTCTAGTCCTTGTTAATTGGTCTCGTTGGGCTAGCGGTTATTTCCTGTGACAGAGAGATGGCACTAGTTGTCGATACGCAATTTTTCCCTTAATATTCAGTAAGCCCTTTTTTCAGATTTTCGTACTCAACTTTGGAAATTCCAACATTGGCACAGGCCAAATGGATCAAAATGCCACATTTCCCACACATTAAAACATCCGCGGCACCTCTGTTAATTGCTGCACTGCACACGGAACACGCACCCATGATGCTATCGGAGCAATCACCGTTATAAGCAAAATAAAGGCAGTTAATAAAAAAGCTGCAGCGAAAAGTCAGGGTTCTATTGTAATAGAGGCACTCACAATCACTTTGAACAAAACTTAGAGTAGGTTGAGACTGCAATACCACACAAAACACAAAAAGTTCGAGGAGGATCGGTTCAGCACGTCAGTCACCGATCGCCATCTTGCAATACCGGGAGTCGAGGTTGGCACAACTAGAAGGTCTTATGCGGACAGAATTTGAAATGATAAAAAGGAAGCTAAATGAGGGAGAAGAAGAAAGAAGTAAAAAACAAGACTCTCAGGCGGAATTAAGAAGAGAAAATGATAAATACCGGGAGGAAATCCAAAAGCTATGTAAAATAATTGAAGAACAAAATGAAGAACTAGCCTGCCTAAAGAAAATCATGAAAAATGAGAATAATAACAAAAACAAAAATAAAAACACTGGGCAAACGGAACGGAATGAAATTCGCCCTGAAAATGGTACCAGACAACGACGTACACAAACAACAAACGATGATGAGATGAGGACAGGGAGGGAAGAAGAAGCTAAGGATAAGCAAAGGCTAGAAAGTAAAGGTGCAGAATCAACTTTGGCAAATTACAACCTTCCTAAAAAGTTAAGCGAAGAAAGCTGGGAAACGGAGAAGAAGGAAAGGTGGGCGAGAAAGTAGAACATTTTAGTGACAGGTCTAACTCTGATAACGAGGGAACGTAAAGAGGAATTTGAGCGATGGATTTGGAAGGTGTTGAATATAGAGGTGAGAGTGAGCTTTATGGAAAGAACTGAATAAGGCTGGAGAATTAGGCTAGAGGAATGGGCAAAGAAACGTCAGATTATGAATGAAAAAGGGAATCTGAATCGATTAGGATTCTAGATGACCCTACAGATCGACAGAAGGAGATCCAAAATTACCTAGAAGAGGAGGCTGATAGATGGAGACAAAAAGGGAAAGAAGCTAAAGTCGCTTACCAGGGGATACAAGTAGAAGGCACTTGGTTAAAGTGGGATGAAACAGAAGGAGAACTGAGACTATGGCAAGAAGAGGAAAGGCGGAATTTTCGGGGCCTTTAGACCAGAAAAAGAAAAAGAGCAGAAAGATGGTGAACTGACGGTAATTCAATTTAACTCTCAAGGTTTAGGTAATTTAAGGAAAAATTGGAAGGCTTTAAAAGGAGGAGACGTGATTATTATACAAGAATCTTTCGTAGAAAAAGAGAAAATGGAGAAGGTTTTAAAGAGTTTGAACAAAAATTATTGGTGGCAAGGAAAAGCAGCGACTCGAGCAAAATCAGGACGAGGAAGAGCAGGAGGTGGACAACTAATAGGAATCAAAAAGAAACTGAAAATGGAATGGTCAATAGTAGAATGGGAATTCGGTTTACAAATAGATATTAAAAATGACGGTAAGATTAATTATATAATAATCACAGGGTATAATAACAAAGCCTCAAATATTAGAAAATTTATAAAGACTCTGGACGAAAGGATTGAGAATTTAGAAGGTACAAAAGCTAAAATATTCGTAGCAGGAGATCTTAACGCCAGAATAGGTGAGGAACAAGGGATAGCGAATTGTGGCATGGCTGATGTAATTGAATGGCCACTTAGGAAGTCGGAAGATAAGGAAATTAGACAGGAAGGGAAAAAACTCATAGACTGGTGTGAGAAAAGGACGATGATGATTATGAATGGCAGAGCGGAAGGAGACGAGGAAGGAAAAATAACATATGTAGGACACGGATCAGGACTGAGTAGTGTACTAGATTTGATAATGATCAAAATGGAAGAAGAGGTGAAGATACCAGAATGGTTCAAGGGACTCAAAGTATCTGCACAGGAAGGTTCCGATCATCTAATGGTATTTTATAGATTGGACTGGGGGGATTAAGAAGAGAAGAAAACGCAGGGAAATCGAAGAAGAAAACTAAACCTAAACTCCGATGGAAAGCCGACAGAAGAGAAGATTATAGAGAGGAGAGTGAGAAAATATGGGAAAAAATTAAAGAAGAAACAGCGTCATACATGGAAGAAATACATGATACCAAAAGTATAGAAACGAAGTGCCAGGAAATTAAAAGGATAGTGAACGAAGCAGCAGAAAAAGTGAATATGATGTTTAATGGAAACTACGCTAGAGGTTTGAAGATGGATGGGACAACGGACAATATCGACCAATGAGAAGAAAACTTTTTAAAAAACTGCATATCTTTAGAGAGAAAAGAGATTGGACTAGTAAGTTGGGATATGTGGCTTGCAGAAAGGAAACGGCGAAGCTACGAAAAGATCTAATTAAAGAATGGATAGATGAGAAACAGAAACGAGTGAAGGAAAGTAAGAACTTGGCGTGGAAGTGAATGGCAAGTACACTTCGAAAACTTGTTGAATGAACAACCTGAAGTAACACTAGAAAGGGAAATAGAAGAAAGTAGAGAAGAACAATTTGAGGAAGAAGTGCCACAAGAAGCAGAGGATCTAAATAAACCTCTGGAATTGAAAGAAGTGATGGAGGCTATGGAAAAACTAAAGTCAGGGAAAGCAGCAGGGGAGGACGGAATTGCAACGGAATTTTTAACGAACTTATCAGTCAACGGTAAAAAAGAGTTATGTGACTTAATGAAAGAAATTTGGGAGAAAGGAGAGATAGTGCAAGATTGGAGAATAGCAAATATCTTCCCTATCTACAAGAGCGGGGACGAGAACCAAGTAAGCAATTATAGAGGGATCTCTTTACTTGACATTGGGTGTAAGATCCTGGCTACAATAATGGCTAATAGGCTAGGAGCTTGGCTAGAAGAAAGAAACAAATTGTCGGAGGCACAAGGGGGTTTTAGGAGCAGAAGAGGAACGGCAGAACATATTTTCGTTTTAAACACACTAATAGGCAACAGATTAAGGCGAAAGGGAGGTAACTATATACAGCCTTCGTAGATTTTAAAAAAGCTTTCGACAGAGTCAATAGGGAGAAATTATGGAAGAAGATGGAAAATATGGGAATTAAGGGTAAGTTTTTGGAAATGACGAAAGAGATCTATAGAACAACATGGAACGGAATTTTAGTAGATGGAGAAGTCATAGGAAAGTTTAAAACGAATAACGGTGTGCGACAGGGTTGTCTACTTAGCCCAATTTTATTTAACATCTTTATAAATGATTTGGAGGAGAAGCTGGCAGAAAGGATGGAGGGAGGAACGGCAATAGGATCAGGCGTAGGGCAGGGTGTAAAGATCTTTGTACTCATATATGCTGATGATGTGGTACTGATGGCGGAAGACAGTCGAGAGTTGGAAAAGATGCTGAAGACGTTAGGAAAATGGTCGGATGAAAATCAGCTGGAGGTTAACACGGACAAAACGAAAATCATGATCTTTAGCAACGGAGGCAGAAGAAAGAAAAAGGAGTGGAAATACAAAGGAATACAATTAGAAGTTGTTCAGCAGTTTAAATATCTGGGCCTCTTCAGCTTGCTCCGCGGCTTTGTAAAGGAACGTTCCTTCGCCAATCATCTCGCGGTTTCTGGCCATCTTTAGAAGAGGATCTCTGTCATTCGCAACGATGTAAGCTGTACTTCAAACAATTCGGTTATGAAGACATTGGAGATTCAGAAGTCCGCG
The DNA here is from genome assembly GCA_932178445.1 of Andricus quercusramuli. Taxonomy (NCBI): domain Eukaryota; kingdom Metazoa; phylum Arthropoda; class Insecta; order Hymenoptera; family Cynipidae; genus Andricus; species Andricus quercusramuli. The sequence continues at coordinate 185,811 of CAKNXH010061094.1, forward strand.
TCCGCCTTGACGGCGTGAAATGTATAATCGCAGAACTGACGAATTAATATGCAAGCTTTTATGCATATGCATGATCTTACGCGTGGTGACATCAAGGGCCTTAAGCTCGTTCTTCGTCCATTGAATCACCCCAAACGAGTAGAGTAGAACCGGGACGGCAAGCATGTTAGTCGCAGATACCTTGTTCAACGCCGACAGATTGGAAGACCAAATCTGTCTAAGAAGATGCCTGTATCTGCTTCGGAGAGACTCCTTCACTGATGTTACGTCCTGAATGCGGCTTTGAGGCACGCCCAGGTATGTATAGGTTTCTCCAGTGTTAAAATGTCTAATAACACTTATATCCACAAGCTCAGGGTCCTTGGGAACGCCAGTAATCTTTCCTTTCTTCAAATGAATTTTGGCACACTTTTCCAAACCAAAGTCCATCCCAATCTCTCCTGTGTAGTTCTTGACGATATTTATAGCAGTTTGAAGTTTGCTTTTACCAGCGGCATAGATCTTCAGGTCATCCATATAAAATACATGAGTGACCTTATGCTCACGCTGATTACTGTCGCCACAGAGGTATCCAGGAAAATTTCGTAGCGCGAGAGATAGAGGCAGAAGTGTGATGCAAAAAAGCAAAGGACTCATACTATCCCCTTGAAAGACGCCCGTCTGGAAGGTGACCTTGTTCGTCGTCAGACGATGATCCCTAGATGAGATGGTAAATCTAGTTTTCCAAAGAGGCATCAGTCTATCTATGCATCTCACTATGTGTGGATGTACCTTCAAGCTTTCCAACAGACAGATGATAAGTCTATGAGAGGTTGAATCGAAAGCTTTCCGGTAGTCAATCCAGGCCATTGACAGGACGCGCTGATGGGCGGCAGCGTCTTTACAGACACACCTGTCAATTAGCAGGTTCTCTCGACAGCCTGCTACACCTTTTTTCGAGCCTCGTTGTTCGTACATCTCTCGCCATACAGGCTCAATTCGTCGAACGATCCTGTTGTTTAGGACAGCTGTAAAGATCTTATACAGTGTGTTTAAACAAGTTATTGGCCAGTAATTCTCTTGTCTGGACAAGTTGCCTTTTTTCGGTAGGAGTATAGTGCGTCTTAACACCAGCCACTGCGGAATGGGCTTCTCCGACTTTAAATATGAGGTGAATATGCGGGCCAAATGTTGGTGTATAGAAGTAAACTTCTTCCACCAAAAGTTCTTGATACAATCTGGTCCTGCACCGGAAAAGTTCTTCGTGCCTCTAAGTGCTTTTTTCACCTCTTCGGCAGTGACTGATGGGCACTCCTCCTCAGATTTTATGAGGCTGTCGCAAAACTCCTTGAAGCGGATGATATTGTCAGTATCTTCTTTCAACTCTAGTGTTTTCGGGATCTTGTACACCTCTCCCAAAAAGTCTCTACCTCCTTGGGCTTGTGTGGATTTTTTACAAAAACAGGGGGATCACTGAAGAGGCGTGATGGGTCAGCAAGAAACTGTTGATTCTCCCTGTTCCATCTCTCCCTCTTCTGTATCCTCCTCCTTGCGTCAAATAACAGCCTTATTTTGTCAACAATATGCTGCTTAATTGTCAGCAGCTTTGACTTGTTCAGTGTGTGATTCAAGGTCCTTAGTTCTTGGGCGAACTTTCGAACCCTTTCCGTGAACGGTCTACCAGATGTTATGTAGTCAATCACACATTGAACACGGGACGCATTCTGTCTTGCCCATCCAATTTTCTTGTTCAGTTGATGCAAGCGTCTTCTGGTCTTCTGATCCATCGTCGGTTTCAGCCTTCGATTTGAATCAGCCAAAGCTCTCGCAGCACCATAAACTGAGCAATTGATGGTCCAGAGGTCGGACTCTTGCGAGATATCTCCACGAAGGGAGGCATCCATTTCAGCCAGATCTTGGGGCTTAAGAGGAACTTGCATGTTGATGTTCCTCCTTGTACTGAAATTGCGATCATCTTCCAGAAGGTGTCTGCTTTCTGCGGTTGGTCTTAATGTCGTTTCATCTTCGTCTGCAGCTTGTTCAAGCAGCGGTTGAGGAAGCGCTCTGCGTACATATCCATTTTTCCGGAGGTAGTCGGCTTGATTTCGCAAAGACTGATGCGAAACGTATTGAAGTTCTGGGTGTTTCTGGCACCACAGAGTATGCATACGCGCCATAAAGCCTCCGCGAACAGGGATAATACTGGCATTTCTAGCAGTCTAGCACGTCATTCTTAAGTTGATCCGTCCACTGAATGTGGGCGTTTCGCCGGTACATCGTCTTGTTTCCATCTAAATTATTTTCAGCATCCCGAACTCTAGGATGATCGGCATTGTTTGCCGATCCCTTGTCGGGTGCTCTGCGCGTTCGAGCGTTTTGAACCGCATCTACAACATTTTGGTGGTTTGTTGGTTTCATTGTTGTTCCCACGAGCAGCTAGGGAAAGGGTTTGTCAATCCTTGTAGAGCCCCGCGTGCAAGGATAAGGCTGATACTCTGAGACGTCGCCCGGTATCCCAGAGTCACCGTGAAACACATCACCCAGGTGCCATGCAGCTTTCGGCACGGTTCTCACACCTTCGCTTCGGGGTTATTCTTTCGGGACCATCCCTGGACAATTGTCCGCGACTGCTTATTAATTATTGTAACCATATTCAGCAGAAACCCTTGGTACAGGGACCCTCTATCCGCAACCCGAGGATGCGTTCGGTGGCTTTGTCATAGGCCCTTCAGTTCTATTCCAA
>CAKNXH010061094.1:188632-203629 GCA_932178445.1 Andricus quercusramuli
TTACATTTGTATTGCTTATACAAAAACCAGATTGTTTTACATAAGCATGGTTCCTTCAAAGCTTTTTTTACCTAGTTTCAGTAACTTTTTGTTTTGTGAAAAAATGGCATTTCTCACTACCGCCAAATTCTCTGCGACGGCTCGAATTAAGTGCCATGAAAATCCGCCAGTGTCCAGTGTATTGAAACATAGTGTATTGAAACATAGTTGTATTTTAAACCCAAAAGGACGAATTTTCAACCAATATCTAAGGATGGCTTTTCAGAAAATTGTTGACATTTTAACAAAATAATTCTTAGGTTCTATTAATTTAGTTATTCGCGTTTCAGTGGAACATTGAAGTTCATTTTTAATATTTTTCAAATATTAGGTTAAAGGACTGAAAATTTTACTTAGAAAATAAAGTTAATTTCCCACTGCACACTTTTTAGTTTCGGACTACAAGCTTTTAAATTCGGACTATACGAAGTGTATCGAACTAAGCAACATTTTAGGCCTTGATATATGAATTTCTATAAATGAAACTTAACGTATTTCTAATTAATGATTTATTTCAGTTGAATATTTAGGAGGAATTAAGACCATGTGCTTAGAGAAGAGAGGAATCGAAAAGTCCACTAAATATATAGACAATGAGAGGATGATTTTGCAGTACATTTTGCCACTTAACGAAATAATCATGGACTTCCACGACGGACTGAAATCTTTAAGCTCTGGATATGCAAGCTTTGATTACGAAGATTACGGATATGAAGCATCAAATATAGTTAAAGTGAGTGTAAAATATAAACGTGTACCATGTATCATTAGGTTGGCTGCTGGACCGGAAAACCAGAAATTTTTAAAGTTTTTATTCAAAAACTTTTTTAATGGTTTAAAAATTCGTCAGTAGGGATTAGTTGAAATATTTCTATTGTTAGTTTAGTTTCGAAATTTATGAAACCGATCATTCTATTGTTCGTCAAATCAAAAAAGAATCTTTTACATTTCTTGGGATACATTCATAAATACCTTTTCAAATTTATCTAAAGGATCTTTACCAAAAGTTATTACTGAATCCATTTTTAATGGTATACGGAAAATAGTATGAATATTAAATTTTTTCAACATGAATTGAATAGTTTTCGAAATTTGACCAAAAAAAGGAAGAACAAAAGTACCAAAGGAACTATATTCTCTCAATTCTTTCTGAGTATCTGTAGATAAAATGTTACTTTGCTTGTTTTTGATTTGTTGAATTCTAATTGTGATATGTTGCTCAATCAACTTTTTTGGGTAATGATTAAGAAAAAGGATATTCATAACAATATTCAAATTCTCTTTGTGAAATGAAATATGGGACAAACCTAGAGCTATTTCGAGTATGTTTTTGATTACTGCAATTTTGTTTTGAAAAGGATGAGCCGAAAAGAAATTTAAAGTTTTACCTGAATATGTATTTTTCCTGTACCAATTGATAATAATATTTCCATCCTGACCTTTAATTACTTTTACGTCAAACAAACTGATTTTACCATTTTTCTCTATTTCGTGGGTAAATTGAAGTTTTGGATGAAAACTGTTAAAAGCATCAAAAACCGCCTGTAACTTTGCTAGAGGAACCCATAACAAGGTGTCATCAACATAACGAAAGTAAAAGGGCAAAAAAAAATCCAGCTTCTTGAAAGCAAAGACCTCCAAATTTTCCATAACTATTTCCGCTAAAATCGGAGAAATGACTGAACCTATAAGAGTACCAAACTTTTGCCTATAAAAAGATCCTTTAAATTTAAAATAAGTTGAATTCATAATGAAAACTATCCCTTCAATAAAATTTTTTTCACTTAATCGAGTACGTGTCCTTATATTGTCCCATCTATTTAAAATTGCCTTTTTAACTAATTCAAGGGGTATATTTGGAAACATTGCAACAACGTCCAAAGAAATCATTTCATGGTCATCAGGGACAATTTTTTGAACAATATTTTTTTGGAATTCCCAGTTATTTTTAATATTGTATTTAGAAGTTGTAATTGAGTGTTCAAGTATCAAATTGAAGTTTTTTTCTAAAAATTTCGTGGGAGTGTCAATAGTTGAAACAACAATTCTCAAAGGATAGCCTTCTTTATGAATCTTTCTCAAACCATAACATCTTGCAAGAACTGTGTCATCGGTATCTGATTTCTTCATACAAACTGTAATATTACCTTTATCAGCATTCATGCAAATTATATCAGGGTTATTCTTAAAGAAATCTTTTGTTATTTTAAAACCTTCAGAAATTTTACGATCAATACTACTAATGTGCAAACAATCTTTATCAACAAAACTCTTTGACAAATGTAAAACCTTGTTTCGGAAATCTTATTGCTCCAATATTGGAACTTTGTGTATACTTGATTCAACATCTTTGACTATTTTCATCATTTGTTTCGATTTACTTTTTATCACATGGTTACTAAAACCTTTATCTAATCTGAGAATGTCTGTAACTGAATCAGGAATTTGAATATTTGTTAAATTTACAAACCAAGGATCCCTATCTTCTTCTTCAAAAAATTCGTGTGAATTCAAATTTTACTCTTGAATATTAGTTTGTTGATCAATCAAAATAGAAAGTTTGTTCTTATGCTTTTTATCATTGTTTAAAAATCTTCGATTGAAGAAAATCGGATGTTTCAAAAGATCAATGATTTTATCTTGTTGTAAACATAATTCTAATTCACTTTTAATTTTGGAGATTTTTACTTTTAAAAATTAACACGATTTGAAACATCCTTGATCAGTAAATTCAGCATTGAGAGTTTGAATTTCTTAAAATTATGTTCGAATCGACTATTGTAAAAATTACTGTGAAAAGCAAAATCTCTAAATTTGTTATCCAAGAAAAAAAGTTTTTTTGGTAAAACATCATTTCTTCGACATTCAATCAGAAACCTTTTCTGAAGGATACTGCCTCTTCATTTTTGGTTCATATCACACCATAATTTAACCTTTCTGAAGGCTTCAGGACCATATGAAACTTTGATCTGATTAAAAAACATAATATTTGAAGGAAAGTGGGGGGGGGGATGACCTTCAATCCAAGTCAGCTAAATTGAAATTAAAGAATTTTAAATCAGACTGAAATCAAATTCAAAATCCCATTTGACGTCCAATAATCAAGTCAATGTATAGAATTCCTGAAAATAAAACAAGAATTCAACGATCAAATTTGGACAACCACCACAAAATGCTCCTATTGCAATTCCTAAAAAACAAAAACAAAAAATTTGTTTCTTTGGACAAAAATAAAAAAGAGGAAAGAAAAATGAGAAGGCCACCAACCAAATCCCCTTCCGTCTCTTTTTTATTTCTTTCGTCTTTTTTATTTTTATTATTATCAAATCACAATATGAAAGCATGCAAAGTATTTAACAAAGATTCTGTGCTCACACAGCACCCTTATCAAGGCAAGAACAAATAAAAACAGGTGGGAATAGCGACCAAGCCACGACGCTATCTCCTCGATACCTGTGGTCTGAATGTGGGTCAATAGGCTAATACGTCACAAACAAACAAGAATTAAGAGAAAGTCGAGACTCATGAAAGCTAAATGTAATTTATCATACTTGAATAACTTTTGTTTAATTTATCTAAATCAGAAAACTGATTTAGATAAATTATACAAAAGTTATTATTATATATTTTATATATTATATTTTTTTTATATTATATTATTTTTATATTATATATTATATTAAAACTGATTTAGATAAATTAAACTATCATGATAGGGTGTGGTAAGCCCACACTAGTAGTACTAGTAATAAATACACTAGAGTCCCGATTTCGCCACCGTCTCGGGGGTGCCCTCAATGCCCTTCAAATGAAATCGGGACTCTCGAAAACCATAAACATTCAGGACCGCGTGGTTCTTATTTATAGTTGGTGGATTTTTTTTCTCGAATTTCTCTGCTCTCACCCCCCCCCCCCCCCCCCAGTTTTGTTCGAATGCCCAAAAAAAATCTTCAAATTTAAAAAAAATCGGTTAATATTTAGAGGTCGCGCAAAAACCATGAAGTTTCCTATTGATTTAACATGGGAAAAAGTCAGCTTTTTGTAAATCTAATATTTGAACCTGATAATATGTTACAAATAATTCCGCGTTTCAGTGTATTGTTCAGAATTTGTAAGAGAATAACAATCAATCCTAAATTTTGAGTTTGAATAATTTTAAGCCACTCTTATGGGTCCCCAAAGAAAACCCCATAAGTGACAAATGTGAATTTTACGTAATATTGCGGTTTATTGACGCTTTTTAAAAGTTTATTTTACATAAATAATCATTGATCAGTTAATTAAGAATACCCAGTCATTTTTTAACTAATATTCAATTGTTTAAACAATTTGAATTCGTTTGAATATTTGTTTTTGTCAGCTAAGTCGCGAAATGAACGTATTTTCTAGACATTATGAGTTATTTAATCAATAATAACAATAAAATAATAATTCGTTTCAATAATTTCACAATTATTTAAATAATACGTATTTGTTCAAGCATATATTGTATGTACCTAAAAAAAACAGGAGAAACATTTTCTCACTAAATTTTCGACAAATGAAGGGTAGAAATGCAAAAGGAGTCAAGCGCCATTTTTCACTTTTTTCAGGAGAGACTAAAAACATGTTGTAAATTCAGCTGGACCATTTAAGAAAAAAATAAGAAAGTCCTTTCGAGATACTTTCATGCTCTATCGAACTAAAAAAAGTTTGCTCACAAAAAGCTATCCGGTTTCGAGTAATTGAATGAAACAGGTCACGTTTCAAGGTTAGATTTTGGGTCCGTATCGACTTTTAACATCTTTCAACATTAATTGTGGAGTCAATTTGCAGTTTAAGAAAAAACTAAAAATTTGAATTCTAGCTATTGAATGGACGAATTGATTTCCAAAAAGTTTGTTTAAAAAAAATCATGCAGTTTCGCGAAATTTGAAAATCCAATTATGACTTCGAAATGGTGTAAAACTGACATTTCAACTTCAAAATAATGACGATAGCAGTAATAATTTAGCATATTTCCAAAAAATGAGGAATGAGGCTATTCAGTGCTGAACGGAAGGGACCCAATAGTAATTAAAAATAATTAGCCAGTGTCGAGAAAAATGAAATTTGATTTTTTACTTTGTGGTTAGAAAAGCTTCTCGGACTGTGAATACAAGAACACAAATCTTGAAAAATGAGCCCCCAAAAAAAATCCTTTGGCAGGCATGTGTAATAGATTTTATCTGGTTTTTTGAGCTAATAAACCCGATTTCGAAAATTTGGCACTTCACTCCTTTTGCATTTCTACCCTTCAAATTTTAAGATTTTCAAGTACTTATTTGTTTATTATGAATACTCGTAGATGCTTAAACAAATTAAAATGTCTTAAACAATTTTTTTGTTTACATTTTTTTGTTGCTATTTTTCGAAAGATTGACTTATTTTTATGTTTTACTTTGCTTCTTGAGAATACTCTTAAATGTTTAAACAAATTAAAATTGTTTGAACAGTTGAATATTAGTTAACAAATGACTAGGTATTCTCAGCGATATCATATTTCCGTAAAATGGACTGTTTTGAAGCACCAGATTTCACTTCATTCAACAGCTCGTATTTCTCTTGAAAAGATAATCGCTTTCTTTTATTTTCCTTCGGCATTTTTTTACCTTGAACTAAAAACTGAAGCGAATTTACTGCGACATATTTGCAACTGACAAAATGACTGAAGCAGACGACACGATTAACCGCGGGGGATACTGCCCGCTTTTTTCATACACTTCTGCGTTGCTGTGGAGTTGCTCCGCTGGCCTGGCAGTGCTTCTCTCTCGCCCCCTTGAACCCCCTTGTCAGTGAAATCGGGACCTATGGGATCGGGACTCTAGTGTAATCCACTTAGAAACACTACCCGCATCGGGTAGTGTCACGCCTACCCCGAAAGGGAAATGGCTTAATGGTATAAACAAAAAGTTATTCAACATGAGTCTTGACTTTCTCTTATTTCTTGTTTGTTTGTAACGGATTTGCCTATTGACCCTCATTCAAATCTCAGGTATCGAGGAGATAGCGTCTTTGCTTGGTCGCTGTTCCCACCTGTTTTTGTTTTGCCTTGATAAGGGTGCTGTGTGAAGACAGAAATGTTGGTAAATACTTTGCATGCTTTCATATTGTGATCTGATTATAATAAAAATAAAAAAGACGAAAAAAATAAAAAAGAGAAGGAAGGGGATTTGTTTGGTGGCCTTCTCATTTTTCTTTCCTCTTTTTTATTTTTGTCCAAAGAAACACATTTTTTTATTTTGTTTCTTTACGAATTGCTGCTGCTGCTCCAATTTTGCCATGGCAGCATGGAGCATAGGCTCTGCAGAGCAGCCTGTCTGATAGAAGTGCTGCCCTCTGTGTAGCAGAGAGGATAGAAGTACCTCATCTCTGATATATCTCCTCTAGCCTCTTCAGAATGAAGGACGATGACCTGATCGGCCGGAAATCTTTAGCAGCTGTGTAGCCCTGCTTTTCAGGTTTGGAATGAAGCTGCCTTTGATCTCCTCTTTATATGGGTCCCAAAGTGTATTCATGAGGTTTCTAATTTTTGAAACAGCATGTGATGGAGAATCTCCACCTCAGTACCAGCTAGGTATTCAATTAAATCTCTTTGTCTGCCGTTGATGTTTGTGCTCTCCCACGCTGTATGGTGGCAGTTGGCGTCACATGCCAACAGCAGAGGAATTCTGTTCTCCTGGAAGTGCGGAATTAGAGCCTCAATCTCTCTAGTAGGTGGGGGCCCCTCAGCATTGCTCGGTAAGTAAGCCGAGGCGATATACACGTCTAGCTTTACGCCGCTTTTGTCCCTGAGTCTCACCTTAATAACGGCGAGCTCCCTGGAGCAGAGCTTAGGCATCAAATTCGCATCCATACCCTTGGCGGCTGAGCATGCCCTTAGTATTTTATCTGGTCCCCCTTCAGAGCCCAGATGAGTCACCTCGAAGGTGACTTACAGCTAGAATCCAGCTAGCCCCCTTCGTACTGGTCCTTGCCTGTTGGAATATATCTTCCAATAATCGGTTCGTAGAGTGGAGTTCTGGAAGCTCAGATGAGGCACCTAGAGCAAGAGTCGAAAAATGATCAAAATCCAGGAAAAGTAGGATCGAAAAACAGTTGGAGCAAGAAAAAAACAAGTTTCCTTCCGCTGTAAAGACGAACACATTGAAGTTGGTGGAAAAGAGCGACAACGGAGTCGCTCTTTGCCTCCAACTTTATTGCGTTCCACAGTGGGCTGAGAGACCACCAAAAGTGGCCAAAAGTCAATTTCACAGTTATTAATGGAAGAATTATTTTTCATAATATAGATGAGTTAAAGAAACTGTTCACCAAATTTCAAGATATTTTAACTAGTCCTCTTAATTCTAGAGCTTTATGAATTGAAGAAATATTTCTTTTTTTTTTTTTGTTACCTGTTTTTTGAAGAAAATCGTTGAAAAACTCGTTCATAATGTTACGAAACAAAATGTTACAATTATTGCTGCTTATTAGAGTGGTCATAAATAATTACGCTATAGAAAAGAAATCCAAATTTTAGCTCGGTTTTGAATCTACTCACTTTGTACTCATGCATTTAAGGAATTCACAGCAATAGACAATTTTTGAATCAAAAGTTCCCCGAGGTTACACCTGGTATCTAATGGTCTATAGTGCTTTTAGGTTCATTATGATGTTCACTATCAGGCTATTTGCCACGGTCTGCCACCATTGACATTTGACGAAGATATTAGTGAATGAAGTTGAGCGTGCACAGTGGGCTGAGAGACCACCGAAAGTGGCCAAAAGTCAACCTTTTGTTTGGATTTATATGAAACTTGGCATGAGGGGGTTTTTGAGGTTGCTGAATTCGAATTTTACGTCAAAATTAATAAATTCAAAATGGCGGATCCAATATGGCGCCTAAAATTTCTAAATTTTTACTTATTTATACGAAACTTGGTGTAAGGAGGTTTCTGAGGTCGCTGATTTCGAATCTGAAATCAAAATTCATACATCCAAAATGGCGGAAACAATATGGCACCTGAAATTTCTAAAATTTTACATATTCATATAAAACTGGGTATGAGGGAGTTTCTGAGGTCGCTGATTTAGAATTTGACATCAAAATTCATAAATTAAAAATGGTGGATCCAATATGGCGCCTGACATTTCTAAATTTTTGCTTAGACGAACTCGAATTAACCGACGAAGAAGAGTTTGACGTGGACGGAGATATTTAATGAGAGGCAAAAGGACTCATTTCAAAGTTTGATACAAATATGTAAAAATACAAATACGAAGACAATTTTTTTTTAGAAATTTTAGGCGCCATATTGGATCCGCCATTTTGAACTTAAGAATTTTGACGTCAAATTCGAAATCAGAGACCTCAGAAACCTCCTTACACTAAGTTTCATATAAATAAGTAAACATTTAAAAATTTCAGCCGCCATATTGGATCCGCTATTTTGAATTCATGAATTTTGACGACAAATTCGAAATCAGCGACCTCAGAAACCCCCTCATACCCAGTTTCATATGAATATGTAAATTTTTAGAAATTTCAGGCGCCATATTGGATCCGCCATTTTGAATTTATTAATTTCGACGTCAAATTCGAAATCAGCGACATCAAAAACCCCCTCATACCAAGTTTCATATGAATCCAAAAAAAAATTGACTTTTGGCCACTTTCGGTGGTCTCCTATCCCACTGTGCGTTCGTCTCCTCCGCGGAGTAAAACTTGTCGTTTTCTTGCTCCAACTATTTCCATTCGTATCTATTCACGAAGGATTCTCATACGGTTCTTAACCATTCGTAGGATATTCTGGGAGCGTTTAAATACTTTTACAGAATCGAGGAGTTGTAGCAAGTTTATGTATCGGTTGGATAAGTTCCAGGTCTTATAAGTTCATGTCTCAATTAATGCAAATGTTTCTCTAACCTTGCTTTTGATGTGTTTATTAGTGATACAATTTCAGCGACTTCACAGGATTTTCGAAAAGTTGGAAAAACGTCTACGACACTTTTCCGTCAGTCTATAATTTGTTTTCATAAATGATTTAATAATTATTCAGAAAAATTCGTGTTTCAGTGAGGTTTTAAGATTTCTTATCGCAATATACTTAGGTACAAGAATTTTTGGTTACTGTAAAAATTTCGATAGGAAAAATTTATTTTTTCCCTAATACCGCGTTATGGGGTTCAATAAAAAAACTAAATTTGTTATTGTAAAAATTTCGATAGCAAAGTTTTGAGAAAAAATTTTTCGAAAACAATTATTTTTCCTCACAGCGTTACAGGCTTCAATAAAAGCAACTAAATTTGTTATTGTAAAAATATCGATGGAAAAATTTTGAAAAAAGAATTCTCAAGTATTTGTCCCCCACAGCGTTATTGACATCATTAAAAACAACTGCATCTGCTATTGTAAATACTTCGATAGCAAAATTTAAAAAAAATCGAGAAAATTATTTCTCCCGCATCTTTATAGGCTCAAATGAAAAGAACTAATTTTGTCATTCTAAAAATTTGATAGCAAAATTTGGAAAGAAAAATTTCCGAAAAATGTTTTTTTCTTTCCCACCATGTTACAGTCTTCAATAAAACAACAACATTTGTTACTGTAAAAATTGTGATAGCAAAATTTTGACAAGAATATTTTCGAAAAAAATTGTTTTTCACCCACAGCGTTATTGGCATCAATAAAAACAACAATATTTCTTGCTGTACAAATTTCCGTATCAAAATTAAAAAGAAATGAAAGAAAATTTTTTTTTCACAGCGTTATAAGTTTCAATAAAAAAACTAAATTTGTTATTGAAAAAATTTAAATAGCAAAATTTTGAGAAACAAAAATTTCGAAATTTTTTTCTTTCCCACCACTTACAGGCTTAAATAAAACAACTACATTTGTCACTGTAAAAATTTCGATGGCAAAATTTAAAAAATTTTCGAAAAAAATTGTTTTTTCCTCACAGAGTTACAGGCTTCAATAAAAGCAACTAAATTTGTTATTGTAAAAATTTCGATGGCAAAATTTTGAGAAAAGAATTCTCAAGTATATTTTTCTCCCACAGCGTTATTGGCATCATTAAAAACAACTAAATTTCTTACTGTAAGAATTTCGATAGCAAAATTTTTTCTCTCACAGCGTTATAGTTTTAAAAAAAAAACTAAATTTGTTATTGTAAAAATTTCGAAATTTTTTTTTCTTACCCACCAGTTACAGGCTTCAATAAAACAACTACATTTGTCACTGTCAAAATTTAGATGGCAAAATTGAAAGGAAAAGCGTGAAATTTTTTTTTCCACCCAGCGTTATAGGTTTCAATAAAAAAACTAAATTTGTTATTGTAAAAATTTCGATTGCAAAATTTTGACAAAAAAATTTTCGAAAAAAATTGTTTTTTCCTCACAGCGTTACAGGCTTCCATAAAAGCAACTAAATTTGCTATTGTAAAAATTTTGATGGCAACATTTTGAGAAAAGAATTCTCAAGTATTTTTTCCCCCTTAGCGTTATTGGCATCATTAAAAACAACTAAATTTGTTATTGTAAGAATCTCGAAAGCAAAATTAAAAAAAAAAAAGCGAGAAAATTTTGTTTTCCCGCAGCGTTATAGGTTTCAGTAAAAAAACTAAATTTGTTATTGCAAAAATTTCGATAGCAACATTTTGACAAAAAAATTTTCGAAAACAATTGTTTTTTCCTCACAGCGTTACAGGCTTCAATAAAAGCAACTAAATTTGTTATTGTACAAATTTCGATGGCAAAATTGAAAAAAAAATGACGCGAATTTTTTTTCCTCCACAGCGTTACAGGCTTCAATAAAAGCAACTAAATTTGTTATTGTAAAAATTTCGATGGCAAAATTTCACAATAACAAATTTAGTTACTTTTACTGAAGCCTACAACACTGTGGGGAAAAAAATTTCCTGGAAAATATTTTTTCAAAAATTTTGCCATCGAAATTTTTACAATAACAAATTTAGTTGTTTTTATTGAAGCCTTATCGCTGTAGAAAAAAAATTCTCGCAAATTTTTTTCTCAAAATTTTTTAATCTAAATTTTTACAATAACAAATTTATTTGTTTTCATTGAAGCCTTAATGCTGTGGGGAAAAAGTATTTTCTCGACAATTTTTTCCTCAAAATTTTCTTATCAGAATTTTTACAAAAACAAATTATGTTGTTTTTATTGAAGCCTAAACGCTGTAGGGAAAACAAAAATTTCCTATCGAAATTTTTACAGTAACAAAAAATTCTTCTACCTAAGTATATTGCGATAAGAAATCTTAAAACCTCTGAATTGTATCACTAATAAACACATCAAAAGCAAGGTTAGAGAAACATTTGCATTAATTGAGACATGAACTTATAAGACCTAGAACTTATCAAACCGATACATAAAATTGCTACAACTCATCCATTCTGTAAAAGTATTTAAACGCTCCCAGAATATCCTCCGAATGGTTAGGAACCGTATGAGAACCCTTCGTGAATAGATACGAATGAAAATAGTTGGAGCAAGAAAACGACAAGTTTTACTCCGCGGAGGAGAAGAACGCAATAAAGTTAGAGGCAAAGAGCGACTCCGTTGTCGCTCTTTTCCTCCAACTTCAATCTGTTCGTCTTTACAGCGGAGGGAAACTTGTCTTTTTCTTGCTCCAACTGTTTTTCGATCCTACTTTACCTGGACATTGATAATTTTTCGACTCTTGCTGTAGGTGCCTCAGATGCCCCAGAACGGCCGGCTAATTCTCGGGGGGTACTGGGAATCAGTATGGTCGCTCTGTAGTTGCTTTGGAGACACTCCGTCCCACTGATCTCCAGGATTAGTCCCTCCTTGAGCCTAAGCGCTGCACAGTGCGGCGAATTAGAAAATTGTAGTTCAAAATAATCCAGAGCCTACAATTTTCATCCGATTTCATATTTTTGTTTCAATTAAAGCTAGTTAAATTCTAAAGAGGTCTGTCGAGGCCAATTTTGCAAGAAAGGCTCTGTTTGCTTGTTATTCAAGTTGCAAAATGCCAAAAAACCATAATTTTTCATATTGGAGCGGCCTGTTCTTTATCATATATTGATATTACCTCAAACAGGTAAAAAACTGAAAGATTTACAATCGATTAAAAAATCTTGATAACTTAGGTGAAGTTACTGCAATCCGTTCAATTGCTATAAACAATATGAAAAAAATCGATTTTTGATGTACACAGCGCGCTGGTGTTCTCTCCACTAGCCAAACCCATGAACAGATGTCTGCGGCCTGCACAGCGATGGCCCCTCGACCTGATGAAAATGTTGTTGAATCTGAGGGCACGACCCTCGAGGGGTAATGCGTCAATCTCTTTAGTGATTTCGTTTCTCAGCGTGGCCAGTTCCTTGGGAGTTAGATAGGCTTCAGGATCAGCTGGCGCAACGACCCTGTATTTCCAGACCATTCTCCCGTTTCGACTTCTTGTTTGGGGGAGTGTCTTTGTAGTCCTTCCTCCTCTTGCCCGTAGAACGAACCTGAGGTGTTCCTCCAGATGATGTTTCTGCAGCCATGACCCCTTGTGAGGAGTCTTGGCTGCTGTTTCAAAGCTGTACTAAGCGAGCTTTCCTTCTCTGGGCACCACTATGGTTTTTCCTCCTCACAGGGAGCCCAGTTAACTGTTCTTCCACCGCGGCACCTCGATTGTTGTCATTGGTGTTAGATGTCTGCACCGCTCCTGGTAGGATGGCCCCTAAGGAGTTGTCCACCTTTGGCAGTGGGTTAGAGTCAGGCCCCGTATCGGAGCCCTCATTATTTTTATTAAGTTTTTGTGTGTTGTCCATTTTGGTCTCACGAGTAGGTAGGGGAATAAAGAACACCCCCTGCATATCCCCGCTTGCAGGGGGCAAGTCTACATACATGAAATTCGACCTGGTATCGTTATTCCAGGAGACTTTGCTATTACCTCATGGAACTTACCTATTGCCTCTAGTTCACCTATTCCAGATCTATACACCAATGAGACCCTTAAGCCCTCCCAGCAGCTGCAAGGTCACGTGATCTCTAGGGAGAGTCAAAGTTGGGTGAAAGATGTAAAATTTCTACGTTTAATGTTTAATACTAGGCTGAAGTATTTTTGACCATTTTCTCAGAAATATTGCGAAAAAAGTGTAAATTATATTTTCTTTGGCTTATATTCCATCAAATATAATCAATCTTTTGGCCTTCACTCTTTCCTCCTGCTTTGTTTAAAATTTTATTTCAGAATTAATAATTGTCTTATTTTTCTGATATTCATGACGCTTTAACTTTTCGTTTGAAGGTATTTTCTTTAAAACCTAACCTAAACCCGCCCTCTTGGTAAAATCATACCGATCCTGATTAAGTAATAATTATTTCGTAAACTTTTCTAGTATTTTTAAGTATTCTTTAAGCTAATAAGGAGATGCGATATTAAAACAAATGTATGACAAGAAAAAATCGGGAGAATCGTTAATTTCAATCTGGAGAATCCGGGAATTTAAAAACGAAATTTCACTACACAACGTGTAAACTACTTATCTGACGACCGTGAAATGACCGGAAATTTTTTCCTCAAATAAAACGGTCACCCTGCATTAATTTATGTAATACTTTGATTATAGATGAATATATTGCTGAACGGAAACCCAGTCGAAGAATTGAGTACAATAGTTCATGCGAGTAGAGCATCCGCAAAAGGTAGAGCTCTTTGTCTCAGATTAGTAAACATCATTCCCAAACAACAGTTTCTTATAGCCATTCAAGCGGCAGTAGGAAGCAAAATTTTAGCCAGAGAAAATTTGCCAGCCCTTAGGAAAGACGTTACTGCAAAACTAGTGAGTCTTTTACTTTATTATTATAGTTTCAAACGAGGGGCTAACCACTTCATTATCTCGTGCACACTAGATTGCAAGATTACAGGATGACATAAGATAAGACAAGATTACATGAGAGTACATGAGATTACGTGAGATTAAATAAGATTACATAAGATTATGGAGATTACTCGGCATTGCAAGGAATTTAAAAAGATTACAAGTGTTAGCTATTTTTAATTCACATCGGGGAAACTATTAAACAGTAACCAGAAACGCTGATAAAGGGAGTAGAAGGGGTAGAAAGAAGGGAGTGGAATGGAGGTGTAGAGGAGTGTGAGTCGGAAAGTTTGTGGCGTGTTTGGGCGTGCTTTGGTTCAGGCAGCTTAGTGACGAAAAATACCTGGAGAAGTCTCTGAAACATTTAAAGACGATTTTGGAGGTTAGTTTCACGGCATGACCAAAATAGCGTCGTATTGAAATTGGAGGACAAAGGAAATGTCGACGGTGAGTGTTGAGACTTATTTCAATTTAACGTGGATACAAATATCCGTATGATGGGTATATATATATATATATATATATATTCGGTTTCGATTCCCTTGGAATAGAACCGAAGGGCTTATGACAAAGCCACCGAACGCGTCCTTGGGTTGCGGATAGAGGGTCCCCGTACCAAGGGTTTCTGCTGAATATGGATACAATAATTAATAAGCAGTCGCGGACAATTGTCCAGGGATGGTCCCGAAGGAATAACCCCTAAGCGAAGGTGTGCGAACCGTGCCGAAAGCTGCATGGCACCTGGGTGAGGTGTCTTTAACGGTGACTCTGGGATATCGGGCGATGTCTCAGAGTAATAGCCTTATCCTTGCACGCGGGGCTCTACAAGGATGGACGAACCCTTTCCCTAGCTGCTCGTGGGAACAACAATGAAACCAAAAAACCACCAAAATGTTGTAGATGCGGTTCAAAACGATCGAACGCGCAGAGCACCCGACAATGGATCGGCAAACAATGCCGATCATCCTAGAGTTCGGGTTGCTGAAAATAATTTAGATGGAAACACAACGACGAACCGGCGAAACGCCCACATTGAGTGGACGGATCAACTTAAGAATGATGTGTTAGACTGCTACGATGCCAGTATTATCCCTGTTCGTGGAGGCTT
>CAKNXH010061094.1:204029-220501 GCA_932178445.1 Andricus quercusramuli
TATATATATATATAAATGAGTAGTCTATAGAAATTTGGTGAACGGTGTAATTCTCTCGGAGGAATAGAGGGTGAACGGTCCAGCGGATGGAGGTCCAGTGGGGCGGTGAGTGATTTTTTGGAGACAAGAAGTGCGATGTGAGTGCCAGTGAATCACATTTCAATTATCTTACAGTTCCTAGGAATATAGGGGAACGTTACAAGGAAACTTTCCAAGGGTTCCTTGGTGGACGTGTGAACCTTGCGAATATGCCACTTGTGCAAAGATGGGGCGGGAGTCACGTACCTCGGGTGCAACGAAATTTGCAAGATTGGTGACATGTACCAAGGCCACGAAGATTGCGTCTTGAACAAGTGAATTTACCACAACAAAATGTGAATGCAGCTCCATCTAGTGCACAGTCTACACCATACCCATATAAAATAGAAAACCGTCAAGGAATAGAGTTCGAAAGAGTAGTAAAAAGTGAACAGAGGGTTCAGAGTGAATTTGATGCTCTAATTGCACTCTTTCAACAGGAAGTGTACCCACGACATAATTATCAACAATTTGAAGAAGAGTACGGAAGTGATCGGAGGAATTCCGCGATAGTTGCATGATAGGACACAAAATGTGAAAGGTGAAACGCAACCCCCTTACGGTGAGACGAGTGATCAGTCGAAAGTGGTTCAGGATCTTTTAGCTCAATTAATGATTGAAAATCTTGAGGTGTTTTTGAATAATCCTTGGTTACTAAAAGCTTTGGTCGGAGTGACAGATGAACCAAAAGAGGAGGATAGAAGTTCTTCTCATTACCGATGTACTCTTCCATCGGTTTCCGAGATCCGAGAATATGACGGGAAAGGAAAATCACGTAAAACGGAAATGTGGTTGGAAGAACTCGAGGATTTGGCAGCATCAAACAAGGACGGAGTTATGGCATCAGTTAACGAAAAGAAGACAATTACAAAATGAATCGACGACGAATTATGTCATTGACAAATTGTGTTTATGCAGAAAACTCAAATTAGATTTTACCAAAATTAAAATACAAATTCTTGAAGGATTGTGGTCATAGAAGTTGTTTATGCAGCTGAGTGTTCGGAAGCACACAGGAGAAGAAGATTTCTTGCAAGACCTGACTCAGTTAGAAGTGATGAATGTGTCCCGACGACCTGTAAAAATGACAAAACCGGAAGATAAGAAGACAAACTCAGAATCGACAAATTTAAAAGAAAAATCAACGGACGGATATCAGAAGACTTCCAAATTTGCAGCGCTAGGTGAGCGTCAGGATAGATGCTATAATTGTGGGGATGAAGGACATTTGGGAAGAGATTCTCCACGGCCTGGGAAAAAGGTTTTTTACAAATGCAAACAAGAAGGCCATATCAGTAAAAATTGCCCAAAGAAGAAAAATAAACCTCCGCCTTCATTAGTCAACGTGATGGAACGAATCACAAATCCAAGTACCTGCAAAAAGGTGATACTTTACAACGAATATGTGATAACTGGTTTCTTGGATGGAGGAAGTTTGAACTTTTTGATTCGGAAGTCGATAGTAGAACATTGTAAATTCCAGGTCAGATCACCAGAGCAAGTACGCGGAGGAGGTGTGATGGTTGGAATTGGAGTTCCGGCAAAAGCATCTGGAGTGGTCAATCTTGTCCTTGATATCAATGGAGTTGTGGGAGCAACACTCAAAGCTTTAGTTGTTTCAGATTCAATGATTCCACGTGAAATATTGATTGGGAGGATTTGGATGAATCAAAAGGGAATTCGGAGTGTTTCTGAGGACGGAAAGTCGGACACGAGTTAGATGATGAATTCGAAGATGCTGATGTAGAAGAAGAATCTGCAAATAAATCTGGACAAGAAGAAAGACTGACGACAAAGGGAAATTTTGCTCAGAACGACAAGACAGAAGAATAGCGAAGAGAATTAAGAAGAAGTCAGCTAAGTAAGAAAGTTCCGATGCGTTTGGGTTATTATAAAAGTTAATTAAGACTTTGATTCTTTGATGGAATAATCTTTTGGTTGGATGATTTTTTATGGTGTTTTAATACTCATGAATATATTTAATTGTATTAGTTTGTAAACTATGTTCTAACGACAAATAGCATTGGATGTAAAAATCCAATTTTTTCAGGACCGAATCTGTCAGCTATTTTTAATTCAAATCGGGGAAACTATTAAGTATTACCAGAAACGCTGAGAGACGGAGTAGAAGGGGGAGAAAGAAGGGAGTGGAATGGAGGAGTGTGAGTCGGAACGCTTGTGGCATGGTTGGGCGTGATTTAGTTTTAATAAATCTTGAGTTGCTAATAACGCTGAGTTGCTTATTTAACGGAGAATTCCTTAATACTTAATAGCTCAGTTGAACAAATAGGAAGAATATTTGTTTACACAAGAGGTTACATAAAATTTAAAGGGATTAAAATTGAAAAATGCAAATGAAAAAAAAGAGATCAAAATCACTAATAACATAAGAGACTGTGTCGTATACTTACTAAAATGTACCAAATTAATCTCGCAATTAATGCAGAAATATGAATGATGTTTAGATTTTTTTCTGCAGTCTGTTGTCCTGTCAAAAATTAGGTAATTGGAAAAAACTTGTCTGCGATTTTATGAATTGAAATTGTATCATCAATCATGCATTATGAAAGAAAAATATGATTTTGTATGAAAGAAATTTGAGACTTACCAAAAATAATTATTTCAACAATATTTTTTGTAATTGAATTTTTCCTACCGTCGCTTCTTACCAATTTAAGAAAAATGGTTAAATTTTAATCAATCATGACTTCTTTTTTTTGGGAAAAGCATTTCCTGAAACTCTTTTGCTTCCAGTTTTGAAAATAAGGTCTATAATCTTCAGATATAGTTATTTGTTTTAATGATGCTTTCTTTTTAATAAATTGTTTCAACGATTTCAGCCATAGAAAATTTTACTTTCATAATTGGAAACAATAGAGTTGTAAAGAATATTTTCCCCAAACAAGTAATAATTGTAAGTGAACATTTTTATTAAATTGGTAAGAGCTGATAGCAAGAAAAAATTCAATTGCAAAAAACATTAAAATAAATGTTTTTTTAAGTTGAGTATCTTTAAAATATATATTATCTAAAATTCATGCAAGGACAAAAGGAAAAGATTGGAAAAAAGGTATAAGAAACTTAAAACGAACAAATGCAATAATGATGTAGCGAAACATATATAAGGGATATATAAAGCCTCTGAAGGTACCATCGTCAACTAATTTATATTTTTGTTCTAAGCGCTTTTATTTTCGTTGGTGTTTAGTAAGTGCATACGCTATCGTCGGAAATTGTCGGTACGATCTCGTTCAAAAATGGAGCGAGAAACTTGTTTAAAAACCCGTTGAAAGCTTCTTGAATTACGCGTGAACAAAGCCTTAACAGATACATTTTTGAAGGATCTGAAAAAATATACTGCGTGAGAAGTTTAAAAACAATTCAAGAATTTCTCGAATTTTGTACCTCGACTTCAATCTAGGAAAGTTGTAGCAAAAATCTAAAATTCATACCACTCAGACTTCAAAGTCTTGTCTTTACAAGGTATTGATACGACTCAATATATCCAAGCCTCAAATGTCAAGTTTCAGTCGGCGATTACTGCTGTCGACCGCGAGAGCGGTGGTCGCCGAGAATTTCTCAGATTTTGTTTCGCAACTTCTACTCATCTTCAATTTAAGCCAATAGAACTTCAAAAATATTCAGGGGTCATAAGATATGACCATAAATGTCCAAGCGTATCTGCATCGAGTCTCAGTCGGCGAGCACTGCAGACGGCCAGACTCGCTGCTAAAGCAAATAAAATTCGCTTGGAGATTTTTAGCCGTATCTGGAGAACCCGTGAAGATTTTTTAAGTTTTATTGGCTTAAATTAAAGACAAGACAAAATTCGAGAAATTCTTGAATTTTTTTTTACTTCTAATGCAGTATATTTTCTCAGAAACGTTAAAAATGAATCTATTAGGGCTCAGTTGACGCGTAATTTAATAAGCTTTTCAACGGTTCTTTAAAAAAGTTTCTCGCTCCATTTTTGAACGAGTAATCACGTTTCAAATTCAGCAGAGTTTGTTAATAGATTCAGATTACACAAGATTAACTTGAATTACACAAGATTACAGGAATTACAAGTGATTGCATAGATTACAATGGATAACAACAAATGAAAAGGGACTACACAAGATTACGTGGGATTATTATATATTATGCCAACCGCCATATCACGCTGAAAAAACCAGTTCTCGTTAGATCACTGAAGTTAAGCATTGTTGGGCGTGGTTAGTACTTGGATGGGTGACCGTTTGGGAATACTACTACATAATTGCGTGCTGTTGGCGTGTCGTGGGTGTGGTGAGCCCACACTTGTAGTTATTTACTACAAGAAACTATCCACCTAGAAACACTATCCGAATCGGGTAGTGTCACGCCTACCCCGAAAGGGAAATGGCTTAATGGTATACATACATACATACATAAGTACAGCAGAGTGTACACACTAGATTGCAACAGTGATTAGCCTCTCAGTTTCAAATTATTAATTTTTTTTTATTTAAGTTTAAATTTTCATTTCTCTTCCAGTACGGTGGCGATGTGACGAGGAGAAAAAAACTATTAGCGCGGCAAGCAGAAGGTAAAAAGAGATTAAGAATGATTGGAAATATCGCTTTACCAAGAGAAACGTTTATTAAAGTTTTAAAGAGGTAGAAATGAGTATTTTTATTTAAACCTGGTGAAAAAAGCTATGATGATAAACTACAGTATTCTATGAAAACGTCGTTTTCGTATATGATTGTAGAAAATGGTAGATTTCGTAATAATCCCTCATAGAAAAGTACATATTTACATGAAAAATGAAGATTTTTCTTCTTCTCTCCAATTCTCAAAAAACTTCCCCCTTTTCTCTTTAAATATACGATATTTGAAAACACAATAGTTAGTTTTACATCGACAAAATTATTCTATTCAAAATTTTAAAGCTAGAATATTTTTTCGCTGAAACTATACACATTAAATATTTTTTAAATTAACTATAGTTGAGTACGATGGTCTGTCCACAATGAATGTTCTTTAGCTTAAATTTGAATAATGGTTGTCATTATGTTAGAGATATCATAACAATTATTACCTCACTGTTTCTAGATAGTTCTGAACTGAAGAAAAACTTTTATTTTTTAATTTATTACTTTTGTTAGTTTTATTCTGCATGAAGAACTGCAGATAGAACAATTTTTTTTTTTCGTAATTAAAAACTGAAGTACTCAAAATTTAACAATATTTCACTGTAGAAGAACACCTAAATGATTTTCAAACTGAAGCATTTAAATTTTATGATTTTACATTGTAATCGTGAAAATCTCGCGCGTTAAATAAAGAAAGCTGATGAAACCCTTAGTAATATCGCGGTCGTTTCAAAAAGTTTATGAACTCTACCGACGAAATTTCGTAATTCGCGCTTGCTAGGTGAAGAAGCAAGTTTGACGTCATGAGAACAGCTGGATAGTGCATTTCTAACTTCCTCCAAGAGTACTTCTGAATCAGATGATCGGAAGAAGGACAAAAATCCAGGCTAAGTAAGCAGGGACACCTTGCTCAAGATTATCGTTCTCGCAAGTCGGACAATAAATAAACTAGTAGAGGATCATCAAAAAATAAGAATCTCAGTCCGCATTTAGTGTAGAGCGAGAAGTAGTGCTCCTTGCTTTGGCAGCTTCTGGCGAGGATGGATTAACCATGGATAGCAGTGCGTTCCTACACATGAACTATCGACGTGGCTTTTTCTGCTATTTTGAGGAAATCCATAGTGATAGTAGTGTCGTGCTCGAAAGTGATCAAGGTCTGTCAATTGAAGGAAAAGGCAGGGATACGATCGAAACGAAACAAAATACTTTCGTGATTTTCGTTCTGTTTCCATACAGCCAAAACGTAACTATATTCACTCGGCTTAGGTTACGTTATTCAAAATACCGAAATTGTAACGAAATTTTTTAATCACGCGTATTTTGGAAAAAATAGTTTATTCGAATCCTTGTGCACCTGATGTAAATATTAAAAGGCAGACAGGTAAAATATCAAGTTATAACAATTTCGTTTTTAATTTTGTTCCAATCTGTCAAAACGTAACGAAAAGTAAACAAAAGATTCGGTACTTTTTGGATAACGTAACGTAACGAAACGATAGTTTTGGACGGATCCCTGGGAAAAGGTACCGTTAAAATTCAAAAAATGATAAACGAGATGTAGTATGATTCCACAATCATGAACTTTCCCCATATTCCATCACTAAGGTTGCTCCACACTGGGAGTCTATATAGACTTCCGCTGCCGCAATCTTTCTTACGAAAAGATTCAATTCCGGGTTGCCCAGAATGACCTCAAGAACTGCCCCTGGTGTTGTTTTCATAGCACCAGTGATCGCCAAACAGAAAACCCTTTGAAGGCTTTCCAGTTGTTTTTTAGTACTGATTAGTTCAATTCTTAGCAACGAGGTCATTGATGCATATGCTATATTGAAAACCTGGGGGTTAAAACCCAGGATTACTTATTGCTTACATACAATGATAATCAAACCTATAATAGCATATGCATCAATGACCTCGTTGCTAAGAATTGAACTAATCAGTACTAAAAAAAAACTGGAAAGCCTTCAAAGGGTTTTCTGTTTGGTGATCACTGGTGCTATGAAAACAACACAAAGGAAAAAATGGAAAAATGGCTTTTTGGGCCTGTAGATGCGCAATAGGGCGCATCTACAGGCCGAAAAAGCCATTTTTCCTTTCCTTACCATCGCGTCAACATATAGTTTACAGGTTTATTCAGGTTCAAGTATTACTCCAAAATATTTTGCTCATTTTGAAAATTCTACTTCCCTAGCGTATAATTTAAGATATCTAAGGTCAGTAAGCTTCCTTCTTCTGTTAAAATGTATGAGTGCTGTCTTGTGTGGATTAACGGACTTCCTTGGGTTGGACAAGTTGCCTTTTTTCGGTAGGAGTATAGTGCATCCTAACACCAGCCACTGCGGAATAGGCGCTTTCGACTTTAAATATGAGGTGAATATGCGAGCAAAATGATGGTGTGTAGAAATAAACTCCTTCCACCAGAAGTTCTTGATACAATCTGCCCCTGCAGCGGAAAACTTCTTTGTGTCTCTAAGAGCTATTTTCACCTCTTCGGCAGTGATTAATGGACAGTCCTCCTCAGATGTTATGAGCCTGGGTTAGCGGTCCGCATCTAAAGATGAGACATACAAATTATAAGATTGTTAGAGATAAAGAGCCCAAACATTAAGCAAGATCTGTTCAAACAAAATTAGGATGCGGCCGAAATAAGTCCAGAAGACTGGGGCTCTGTTCTCGAGTTTTTTCGTATACGAATCTTGCGACTTGCGAATGACTTTCAATAAATCCTGTTCTCGAACACTCACTGGCGGTTCGTATACGGAAAGTTTCGTACGAAATGCAACGAGTGGGTATATAACACTCGAAGCTTATATTCGTGTACGTATTAAGAGTTTGATCATGCGCAGTGATTAAATGATATGATTTGTGAAGTGGTACAAAAAGTGACAGGAGAGTGATAAAAACAAATGTTTTTTAGAAATGTATACAGTAAGTATAAATAAATTAGGTTGTAATAATTTTTGTTTATATTTGACCCAATGAAGATGAATGTTGGTAGATCGTTCGCAAACCTTATGATTGGTACGGTGTTCACCCGGCACCACGTGCTAACATCGAAAGCATTAGATTTGTAAATCATCCACATGCTTGGCGCATCTCACACACAACTCTGAAAATAATTTTGTAACGGCGTGCGAATCGCCGTAACTAAAATTCTTGCAATTTAGGTTTGATGGTAAAGAAGAAATCTTCCTTCACAGAATTCCAATTTAAACAATTCATTTGTAAATTGAGTTAAATTCATCAGAATTAGGAATGAACTAAAATCCAACTTTTGCCAATACCAAGTATTATAAAAGTGAACTCTGTCAGTTTTTCTCTCTCTTCTCAATGAAAGGGTTACGTTCATAAACACGGTGTTTATATACGGAAAAAAAGTTTGCCTGACATGTAGCTAAAAAAACTGCGGTGATCTCTTCGTAATTACTGTAAATGCTAGAAAATCACCCTCCCAAAATCTGATCTGATCCTTTTTCAAGATATCTTAGAAATAAGATTTGTATTCAAATTATTTAAAAATTGATATATATTTCAATAAGTCCAGCATCAATTAGGAATGAATTTCTTTTATAAAAATGATTTCTTCTTATATACGTTAGAAAATATAATAATAAATACATATTAATAATATAATATTATATAAAAATAAATATACGTCTTTTCAGATTCACAGAAATCATCACTATTTATATCTACATTTTTAATATGAAGAGATCAGAACTCAACGGTGGCATTTTTCAGTCGTTGCGGATATGAAGAGTCAGTGATAAGATTGATTTTTCATCTTTCCGAAAATTTCAGAAACACTTTATGTACCGCTTCTCCGGCTTGCTCCGACCATAAGCCTAAACTTTTGGTATTCAATAGGCTACGAAAGAGCTTTCTCTCGACCGACAAGGTGCACTAGACCATCCCAAAACAAATGGTTAACAAACCCTTTATATTAGAAATATCTACATAGACATAAAGATACACAAAAATAGCAATATATATATTACAATTTCACAATCTGTTAAAAATGTTTGGAATCCTCCAACACTTTTACAATACAAGCGTAAGGCAAAATTGCAAACAGGGTATTGGAATGGCGAAATTGCAATACATATATTGCAAGTGTCGTGAATCGTGAAGTCACCGTCGAGAATTCCAATACATGTATTGTAGTGTTTATAAGTCGAAAATTGTGCGCATGCGCCTCATCCAACCCATGTATCGCTGCACGATCCGTTACATTTGAAAACTACTACATTATGTATTGTAGCGTTACCCTACATTTCAGAAATAAACTTCCAATACATTGAATGGAAGTCTTATGCGGAAATTTTTATCAATGTATTTATATATTACAAGGGTTTGTTAACCATTTGTTTTGGGATGGTCTAGTGCACCTTGTTGGTCAAGAGAAAGCTCTTTTGTGGCCTTTAAAACTAAAGTTAGTTTCAAAAAATTATCATGGAGAGGTATTAGAAGGCAATGCATGCAGAAAATTGTTAAGAGAAGTTGAAGAATTCTTTGATCGAGAAATGTATGTATATGTCGGTCAATTTGCCATCACACCCTATTTCACTGCATTTAAAATAATGGATAAAATTGTTAATTCATGTATTTCGATTAAGGGACTTGATCCGATTGCAGATATAGGAAAGCTTATTAAAGAATTGCATAGCACATTGTTAAGCACAAATACAACCAAAACCCTGAAAATACATGTCCTGATGCAGCATTTGACACAATGCCTAGAACTATTGAATACCCAAAGTGTAGGCTTATGGTCGGAGCAAGCCGGAGAAGCGGCACATAGAGAGCTTCTAAAATTTTGGGAAAGACCAAAAATCAATCTTATTACTGATTCTTCATATCCGCAAAGACTGAAAAATGCCACCGTTGAGTTCTTATCTCTTCATATTAGAAGGGTAGATATAAATAGTGATGATTTCTGTGAATCTAAAAAGACTTATATTTACTTTTGTGTTAACAAGTCATAATGTATTTATGTTCCTTTATTTTCGTTTAGCATATTATATCGAAATTACTATTATTTCTGTTTGTCAATATATATAATTATATTATTAATATTTACTTATTATTATATTTTCTAATGTCAAAAAGAATAAATCATTTTTATAAACGAAATTAATTTATAATTGATGCTGTACTTATTGAAGTATATATCAATTTTTAAATAATTTGAATAAAAATCTTATTTCTAAGATATCTTGAAAAAAGGATCAGATCAGATTTTGGGACGGTGATTTTCTAGCATCTAGAGTAATTACGAAGAGATCCCCGCAGTCTTCTTCTAGCTACATAACAGGCAAACTTTTTTCCGTACATAAACACCGTGCACCCGTTGAATTAGAGGAATGTGAAGTGATACCATCTGTGTTGCTCGATTTTGAAAAATGAGTTTAAATGATAAACAGAATGAAGCAGCAAGTAGGTTTGCTGAAATTCTTAAAACTGTCAATCTAGAGGGTTTAAATGAAGAAGAACGCGAGAGTCTTCTTCCAATTTTTGTCGAATATCCTTACCAATTTTTTTTACCTGGCGATAAATTGGGTTCTACTAATTAATTTTACATTGACCGCAATGCAGGCCTTGTTAATTCACCCAGAAAATGCAGAGAACAGTTATTCTAGCAGCATATAATATTACTTAACTTAAAAAACAGGCACTAAAGCGTTGCACAAAGATCCTCGGCCTGAGCGCACTAGGGGAGATCGCGCGACACCGACCCTATCACGGCATCTTGTTTACGTATCGTTCTTTTACTCAGAGACAAATTAATTTGCCACTTTAAAAATTGGGATTCTTACAGGAAAAAATCTCAGCTTTTTTTTAAAACTATTTGAAGAAAAAAAAGTGCCCAAGTTTGAAAAAAAGTCAAATTTATTTTTGATTTTCGAAAATTTGGGTCAAATTTTGATTTTTTTTTCAAAATTCGTTATTAGCACCAGAAATTTCGTGGAAAAATCTAACGAAAACATTTCAAGTGAAATTTTGTTTAAGGCAATAGGACAAAAGTTGTCCCCCCCCCCCCCCTGTGATAAATAATTATCAAAATTAATTAATTTCTGAGTACTATCTTATAGGACTACAATTGGGACAATTTTTAGCCCGATTGGACAACTTTTATTTTCGAGGTGGGTATACTTAAGAAATTATGCCCCATATGCATCATCCAGGGATCACAGCGCAAAAGGAGCTCAAAAAAAGGGAAATGATTTTCAATGATTTCTGCCATTGAAGAATTTATTTTTAAAAATTGGATATCTTAGGTCGTTGGAAATCCATTCACAGTGATATAAAAAAGTCCGAGAACAAAATAAAATTAGTTAAATAGACAATTTTGATATGTTTAACATCGCTCTCATGAATATTTCTTTCCAAGAAGTGTCATTTCTTCCTTACTATAATCAATACTTTCAATGTAATTTTAAAACTACACTCTTCAGTAGAGCGAAGTGAAAATGCAAAGACACATCTTATTATTTTTTATTCATGGGAAACCTTTTTTTTCGTATACTGTTCCAAAATCGCAAAAAAATATGAAATCCCAAAAATCCTAAATCACGACAAAAGTTTTTTTCCGAAAAATCAAAATGATCAAATGTTACTTTGAATCGAGCTGAATAAATTTCAGGTTCGTCATGCATATTCAACTTTTTTTTTAAATGTGTGCATATGACTGAATAAAAAGAAAACATGTTATACGTTATGTTATGTTAAATTTCGTAATTTTTTATTATTGTTCATTAGTAAAAGCTGTAAATATAACAAATTCGTCATAATTTTTGAACCAATAGGAAATATTTTGAATTTGAAATCGTTAAATTTTACTGATTTACAATTTTTTTCACTTTTGTCGAATGCCAACCTACACGCCGCGCCCCCCCCCTCCCCAGCTCCAACGATTTAATTTGTTTGAGAATTTTCACTGCTCAAGGTCAAGCTCAAGCTTAAAAAATAGTAAAATCGTAACAATACTTAAAAACATAACTGAAACGTAACAATAATGTGGGAAAAAAATAACCCAAAAGAAAGATTTGTTACCAAAAAAAAAGACCAGTTTCCACCAAAATTATGAATCTTCAACAAAAAACTGTATGTTTAAGAAAGTAGTTCAAATTTTAACAAAATGGTTAAATTTTTCTGACTAAAAAAGATGAATTGTTAACGAAAAATAAAGTAGTTAATATAACAACGAAAAACGATTTTAACTTAATATAAAAGAATAGTAGAAATCATTGAAAAAGTACGATTTTTCAACAAAATAGGTTATGTTCAACCAAATTGTTGAGTTTTTAAGCCAAAAAGACAAAATAGTTATCTGCAAAAAAATAGTTCATTTTTTACGGAAACAGGGGAATCTCTAACCGAAAAAGACGAATTTTCAACAAAATAAGCACATTACTAACCACAAAGATGAATTTTCAAATAAAATTATGCATTTTTAGACAAAAGGTTGATTTTCAATCAAGAAGATTGACTTTTTACCAACAAAGGCGAATTTTCAACTAAAATGATGAAGTTTCAACAACAAGAATTAAGTTTGAATAAAAATTGTTCAACTTTTAAGCGAATTTCAACCAAAGAAAATAAATTCTCATCAGAAAATATAATACATAGTACGATATATCAACAAAAAGATTTACTTTTTAAATTAAAAACTAGCAATTTTAGCTAAATTGCAATTTTGATCAGGATTCCTAATAGTTCAAATGATAGCCCTTTTTATACATTTTACATATGAACTAATTATTATTTTATTGTTATTCCCTTATTTTCCCGGCTTTGAAGTGCCAAATTTACTGAAAAAATTTGAATTTTCACATTTTTCACAAGTTTTTAATTAATACTTCACTTTTTAGTAACCGCGAATCAAAAAAGTAACTAAGTTACTAAAAAGTAACCCGTTCCGAGCCCTGAATATTCAATTTTTTAATTAGGTAGGTATACGAAGTGTTCACCTTCTAATACTTATTTAAAAAGTACTATATTGGCATATTGAGTCAAGGACTTATCGGTCATGATTTACCCATTGCTTTTGCATCTAGAACGCTTCAAAGTGCAGAAATTAATTACTCTATGATAGAAAAAGAACTTTTGGCAATAGTTTTTGTGTAAAACATTTTCGGCCTTACTTATACGGTCGAAAATTCACATTGGTGACTGATCATTGACCGCTAGTCTGGCTTCATGGATTGAAGGATCCTGTTTCCAGACTCGCTCGATGGCGAATAAAATGAAGTGAATATGATTACACGATAGTTTATAAACCAGGGAAAATTAATTTAAATGCAGACGCCTTGTCTCGAAATCCGCATGATTCAAGTAATGACGACTAAAGTAATGCAATGATGGTTGACAAACCAGTCCTGGAACCTGGGCTTGTTTGTTCAACATCCTTGCAGGACAATCAGGTTACAAATTCGAGATTACAGGAAAGTAATTTCGAGGAAATAGTCAGACAGATTTTTGCAGGTCCTGAGATCCTAGAAAATGTCGAAGTTGAAAAGGGTAGAGAGCTCCAAGTGAACCAATCACAAGGACAATTACTCGCACCGAATACTTTGGGTACAGTCGTTGCAGTTCTCTCTTCAGGTCTTGTTACCTCTCCTCCTTTTCTTTCTCCTTTGCAGTGATGTTGTATTCGGACGGAGCCGAGAATTCGATCACGAATATAGTTCGTTTCACGAAGTCTTGGAGAACAATGTCAGGTCTCGAGTGAGCAACGGAGACTGCTGTCCGAAAATCGTAGTTCCAGAAAATTTGGCACTTCTCGTTTCGGACAATTGAGTCTATATCCCTTGGAGCGTTCGGCAGGGCAGGGTCGCGACCAACATCGTAATGGCGACAATGATGGTAATAAAGTACTCTTAGGGCCGCATTATGTCTACAGATGTACGTCGTTCCTGCGTGGGTCGGACACTCAGATAGTATGTGTTCTAGGTACTCAATGTGTGCATGACACGCTCTGCACCTATCACTGGGAACTTCTTGACATAAAATGCGGGCACGGTGTGCTAAGGTGGAAATGACACCGTCCTGGCATGCAAAAATAAAACCCTCTGTACCTGAATTGAGCCCTGATGATTTGAGGAAAGCAAAAGTTTGCTCCTTCGACAAGGTCTGCTTTTCTACATTTCTGTAAAAGGTTCCGTGCATATGCTCTCGAGTAGCTCTTGGTGAAATTTTCCAACCTCTGCTTTCTTTACTTCGGCTTTTAGGCGTGGAGCATCTAGATGGAGTAATGCACTTTCCTCACTTCTGATGTTAAAATTCAGGCCAAGGGTCTCGGCCGCTTGTTCCGCAGCTTTGTAAAGGAACGCTCCTTCGCCAATGATCTCGTGATTCCTGACCATTTTTAGGAGCGGATTGATATGCAAGCTTTTATGCATATGCATGATCTTACGTGTGGTGACATCAAGGGCCTTAAGCTCGTTCTTCGTCCATTGAACCACCCAAAACAAGTAGAGTAGAACCGGGACGGCAATCATGTTAGTCGCAGATACCTTGTTCAACGCCGACAGATTGGAAGACCAAATCTGTCGAAGAAGATGCTTGTATCTGCTTTGGAGAGGCTCCTTCACTGATTTTACCTCCTGAATGCGGCTTTGAGGCATGCCCAGATATGTATAGGTCTCTCCAGTATTAAAGTGTGTAATAACACTTATATCCACAAGGTCAGGGTCCTTGGGAACGCCAGTAATCTTCCCTTTCTTCAGATGAATTTTGGTACACTTGCCCAAACCAAAGTCCATTCCAATCTCGCCTGTGTAGTTCTTGACGATATTTATAGCAGATTGAAGTTTGCTTTTACCAGAGGCATAGATCTTCAGGTCATCCATATAAAATACATGAGTGATCTTATGCTCGCGCTGATTAGTGTCCCCACAGAGGTATCCAGGAGAATTTCCTAGTGCGAGAGATAGAGGCAGAAGTGTGATGCAAAAAAAGCAAAGGGCTCATGGTATCACCTTGAAAGACGCCCCTCTGGAAGGTGACGTTGTTCGTTATCAGACGATAATTTCTAGATGAAATAGTAAATCTAGTTTTCCAAAGAGGCATCAATCTCTCCATGCATCTCACTATGTGTGGATGTACCATCAAGCTTTCCAACAGACATCTGATAAGTCTATGAGAGGTTGAATCGAAAGCTTTCCGGTAGTTATCCAGGCCATTGACAGGACGCGCTGATGGGCTGCAGCGTCTTTACAGACCCACCTCTCAATTAGCAGGTTCTCTCGAGAGCCTGCTACACCTTTTTTCGAGCCTCGTTGTTCGTACATCTCTCGCCATACAGGCTCAATTCGTCGTACGATCCTGTTGCTTAGGACAGCTGTAAAGATCTTATACAGTGTGTTTAAACAAGTTATTGGCCTGTAATATATAATGTAATATATATGTGTATGTATATATATATATATATATATATATATATATAACTTATAAATAAAAGATAGATTAAAATATGCGATTGTAAATTTTACCTTATTTCTTTGTATTTCCCTAATATTCAATGTCCTTAATCGACATGGAGGTTGATCGAATATCATCTTCCGGGAAGATGAAGTGAGAAGGATGCACGAGGAAGGAAGGAAGGTTTATGACTTGGTTAAGCAAAACAGCATGAAGAGAGAGAAGACAGAAGGGCCAGAGAGAATAAGAGAGTCAAGATTTAACGGGAACTATGTGTGAATTATGCCAAGGGCAAGAGCGCAATATTTGTGTGTGAAAGGAGAGAAAGGAAGTCAGGAACTTATAGCGAGGATGAGGTGTGGGTGCATGGAGGGTTTCAATAGGTTCTGGCTCTCGCGGGAGAAGAGGATGTGTGAACTGTGTGGAAAGGGGGATGCAAGAGTGGAGCACTGGTTGGACGAGTGCGTGAAGGTGGAAAGAAGTGAGATAAGCATGGAGGTATTGTTGCATGAAAAGGGGGAAAAAGTGCAGTAGCATGGGTGAAGGGAGTGTTGGGTAAGATGGAGATGAAGAGAAGGAAGGAGGAAGAGGAATGGAGACGGAAAGATTGTAAATAGGAGAGAAAGTAGATATAAGTAACATGTAAATATTGTAAATAGTAAATAAGTAGTAGGTATTAGAGCGAAAACAGAGGTTGGCAAGCGAGGCAATGCGAAAAAGTAGGGACATGCGAGCGAGGCGAAGCGAGGAAGGGAAGGCGATACGAGCGTGCGACTTAGAGATAAGGAATGGATGGATGTTAGTTTTTAAGGGTTAGTTTTAAGAAAATTCTGTAAAAATGGATGTGTAAGCAAGTCAATTTTTTAGGGCCAGCAGGCTGAAAAATAAACGTTTATACAGGGTGTCCCAGACTCAAGTGTCCGGACTTATATAGCCATATAAAAATTTAAAAAATAAATAGAAAATTCCTTTTCCAAAAATCAGTTGAAGTTGTACTTTTTTAGTTATAAAACATTTAAGCTGGACCAATCAGAAGCGCTGTATAAATAGCCGTGTGTGCGTGAACGGGCTTCCAACGTTGTGTTCTCCTTGTCCCTAACCCCACCTCTGCGCTCGCTTCGATAACACTGCATTGAAATCTCGTTCACGTACACACGGCTGTTTATACGGCGCTCCTGATTGGTCCAGCTTAAGTGTCTTATAACGAAAAAACTAAAACTTCAACTGATTTTTGGAAAAGGAATTTTCTATTTATTTTTTTAATTTTTATATGGCTATATAAGTCCGGACACTTGAGTCTGGGACACCATGTGTGTGTGTGTGTGTGTGTGTGTGTGTGTGTGTGTGTGTGTGTGT
>CAKNXH010061098.1:0-14278 GCA_932178445.1 Andricus quercusramuli
ATGAAATTTCTCAATTATAAAATTTCAGTGTAATAAAATTTCTGTCTACAAAACAGTAGAATTTTTTACATTACAGTTCATTTTAAACCAAAAAGATTAATTTTCAACTATAATTATGAATCCTTGATGAAAAAAATTAATTTCTCACAAAGTAGTTCAACTTTGAATTGAATGATAGACTTTTTAATCAAAAAGAATGAATTGTTAACGAAGCATGTAACGTTTGATATTCCAACCTAACATTTGCATTTTTTATTAAAACGGATAAATTTTTGACCGAAAATAAACATACATGTTTTGTTTCAGGCGTCATTCACTCCACTGGCACTCTTTTTATAAGCTTTTTATTGCCACACTTTTCTGTCCTGGCATACCTCTCCAGCTTCCTTCACGTCCATGCATTTTTTCTTGCAAGCTATTGTGTTTCTATGGCTTTTCATGTCTCTTCGGATCAGGGTCTCATTTACACATTCTAATCATTCTTTCCGCGGTCTGCCTCTGGACATGCTGCCATTTACTTCATCTCGAAATACTTGTTTCGTTAGTCATTTATCTTTCATTCTCTTAGCATATATGAACCATCTCAACAAATTTCTTCCAAATTTGTCAATCAGTATGTTCTCAACGCCACACTCTGTGAGGATTTTCTCATTACCAACTTTCTTCATCAGCACAATCTGTATGAAAAATGATGAATCATCAACCAAAAAACTGAATTTTTAACGAAGTAGTTTCACTTCGAACTCAGTAAATGACTTTTTAACCAAAGAATGTTGTTCAGTCGCTATTCACGATTAGCGATGATTTAGAAAATTCAATCAAATATTTAGATTAGAAGGAAAACCCTGAAAACAAGGTCAAATTTACAGGATGATTCAAACAAGAACTGATTTAATATCCTTTAAAGTTAAGATGTTTCCGTTTTTTATTCATCTTGGAATGTATTGAAAAACTCTTAACTAAAGTGTGAAGTTGTAAAGTGAAATTTGTCATATTACAGGATCAATACGTAAAGAGAAACTTAAATTTTCTGAAGTCAATTATTAGAAATTCTTTCTCATTCAGAGCAATTCAAAACATAAAAATGACAATACAGCTTGAAGATTCTACAATTTCATCAAAATGTTATTTTTCAAGCCCCATCAATAATAACATTTTTGCCCATCTTGTAAAGGATCATACTTTGTTTTCATCCTGTTAACATTCTTATGCATTTATTCAAACTCAAAGAATCAAAACTGCGGAAATTCATTGTGAGGTTCACTGATTTGCAAGTGATTCAGTGATGGTTCGCGAAAATAATTAACTGATGAATAATAAAATTTGTCTATAATGAAGTGATAAAATGGACTGAAAAATAAAAAATAATGTAAGCAACAGAATTAAGAATACGAGCTAACAATAAATGTATTAACTAATTTTATAATCTTGGTTATAATAATATATGTCGTAATATTCACCATATGAATTCGGGTTTTGAAAAATTAATCAAATGTTATCATTAAACGAAGTATATTAATGAATTTTTAATGTAGCTCACAAATAATATAAAATATAAAATTCTATGACGCAATATCAAGCAATTATTCTCAATTGTGAATTACTTTTCTATTTTATTTGCAAGGCAGAAAAGACTGAAATATTTTGTCTCGTATTTTTTAGTTAAAATGCCAGTGAATAAAAATGAGAAAAATTTCACATCTTTATTAAATGACTTGAAAAACTAAAATTTTATTACAATAGAAAATTAAATATCAATTATTTTATTTTATTATTGAGTATTTTTTTGATTAAAAAAAAATGTTCTTGAAGTTATGAGCATTTCAATTTTGAAGTTTGCTTTTCAAAAAAAAAAAAAAAAAAAATACCAACTCTTTGTTTGAACCTTTATAACTTTTCACTAAATTGATATATTCAAATTGTCTTTCCAGATCTTTCTTCTGTAATTCTATACGGAAGACATCATGTGATTTTTATGCAAGCTAAACGATTTTTGTGGCTACGAGAATTTTTGTGTGGAAAAATTGATTTTTTTCCATTTTTCTTACAAAACATTCAAGATATCATAACAGAGTGAGAGAATTTTTTTGTAAACATTTTCAAAATTTACAACGTTTTTTGTTGTCATTCTGTTGAATCTGTCATTATTCGCAAGGGAAATGTAAAAAAATAGGGGAAAAAATTCTTGTGGCCACAAAAATTGTTTGGCTAAAAACAGTTTTCAGATACGGAATCATATTAGTCATTGTTTGACATGTTTGGAAATTTTTAAATATGACTTGTTTCAAAATTCTGAATTTATTGTGATTTCAATTCGAAAATGTTTCGTTTGTAAGGTAGGAATGTGTCA
This sequence comes from Andricus quercusramuli, assembly GCA_932178445.1. Lineage (NCBI taxonomy): Eukaryota > Metazoa > Arthropoda > Insecta > Hymenoptera > Cynipidae > Andricus > Andricus quercusramuli. The sequence continues at coordinate 2,351 of CAKNXH010061098.1, forward strand.
ATTTGTTATTGAACATTCCTTGAAGGTATTTTGTTATAAGCGCTCTGAATTGGAAAATTTTCATTGTTAATTTGTTGTAAATATTTTTTTTCAACTGCAAATCACTTTTCACCCTTTCTATGTGCACACCTTCCTTAAACTCTCTGAACTGTTTCTTACAAGTTCAGATCCCCGCGCTACCAAAGAGATTGTACTCTTAGCATGGACGAATACCCTGATTCCATCGATTCCTTTTTATATTCCATTGATCCCAACAATTTCATTAGATTCCTCAAGTCTTTCATTTTTTCTTCTCATTCTCTCTGGATTTCTCTTTGATTTTAAACGTTGAAAGTTTTGTAAGGAAAGAGTCTACTTTGTCGATCGTTGTTTAGGAGATACTCAGATATTCGCGTTTTTGTGGACAAAGGTCAAAAGTATCGATTTTAAGGTTTCGACGGTGAATCATACTTCAATCTATGCTCTATCTTATGGCATAATACTGATGTCTCAAAATTGTCCTGAAGTTCCAAGTTCAAAAGTGCCGAGAAAACTCGGTTTTCAACCTAGAAAGTGCATGCTGGCCTTGAAATATAATGAATTTATGAGGCTACATGTCGCTATACATAACTTCATACCGACAACTTCCAAACGCCCAAACTACTTCGCAGTGCTTTTTATTATGAGAGAAGTGGTAGGCTCCGGAAGCTACGATAATGGTTCCTTCAAGCAACCAATTCCGAAGCAACTGGAACGTGTACGTCATCCGCTTCTGCTCCTCCTGTCCTGGAAGGTGAGCAAGAGCGGTCTCTAGCCGCGGATGACCTTACGCGGCAGACGGGACAGTTGGAGATGAAGGTTTCACCTCAGGATGCTTTTTTAGAGCTACGAATCTTTGTAGAATGTTACGAGGAACAGTGTTGACGGACCAGATGGAGTGATCCCAGAAGAACAGCCTTTAGCATCCGCTTCGCGATGGAATGTGCCTGACGCTGGCAAGCCGGAATCTTGTTGTGTTGGCTAATAAATGAAGCTTTCATACCTCCAAGACAGCTGATTATGAGAACTATAAGATGGACTTTGTAGCCTCTTCAGCCTGCTTAGCTCGAAAAGAAGTGCTGGATATTTCGCCCGTTTTTCTCCCTCCTTTGCCGTGATATTACCTCCGGCTGGTGCCGAGAACTCAATCACGTTAATAATCTTGTTCTTCAGATCTTGAAGGACAATATCAGGCTTTGTATCACTGATACGTTGAGTGGTGGAGAATGAGAAATTCCAGTAGATCTTACACTGATCATTCTCCACAACGGGCTCGAGTTCCCCCTAGGCGTATGGCAAGGCGAGCAATAGATCAGCGCCACTTTTAGAGCTGCACTGTGTCTCTTTATGTACCCGTAGCGTGCATATTCAGAGCATCCACTGAAAACCTGTCCAAGTGTTTCTGGCTCTTGCTTGCACGCTCGGCAGTCTGTATCGCATACAGGTACATTCATTATGCGCTCGCGATAAACTAAGGTGTCTATAACGCCGCGCCGTCTTGAAAGGCGAAAAGAAATCCCTCAGTCTTCGATCTCAATTCAGCAGACTTGAGAAACATGTTGGAATGACCCATCGAGAGCTCTTCGCTACGTATCATGCCGGAGAATTTACCATGAAGGGGCTTGTCAGCATGTTCTCTTAGTAGAAGCGTATGTTCTGCTTCCTGTACACGACTTTGAAGCATCGAAGGTGTTAGTGATGCTAGGCCATGTGTGGTGTCACTGGAATCGAATAGGAGGCCAAGCTCCTCTGTGGCCCTATTTGCGGTACGGTACAAAAACGCCGCAGCATTGGCGACTTCATGTTGATGTTCGAGTCGCATAAGAGAATCCGTGCTATTTGGAATTGAGCAGGCTGTTGCCAGAACCGTTCTTCGATGAAGACACTCTATGCTTAGCAAGCCTCTACCCCCTTTATCTCGAGGGAGATATATTCGAGGTACGGAAGATCTAGGATGAGGACTTTGATTGATTGCCATCATCTTGCGTGTGCTTCGGTGAAGTTGCTTCAACTCATCGACGTTCCATTTTACTGCACCAATCGTGTAGAGCATTATAGAAACGGCCAGCATATTGGTCGCCTGGATCTTATTCTTTGCAGATAATTCGGAAGCCCACATTTTTCTGAGAATTTGGCGATACCTTTTTCCAAGGGCCGTTTTTAGCACACGCACATTTTGGGTTTCTCAAAATATGTCTCAAATATGTCTCTCCAATATCAAGATGTTGAATGTTATTTCTGCCTATGAGTTGAACATCCTGATACAAGGACGAGAAAAAATGAAGTTCCCTCCTCAGCATATGAAAAATGTGTGTTTGAGCGAAGGGCAGAAAAATTTGTGTAACAGATTGGAAGTGTTCCGCTCCCTCAGCTTCGCGACATCCTCATTAGTGCACGAATCATTAGAGAAAACTCTCATGATCACCAACACTTTTGTGTTGGAGAATAGTAATTCACATAAAATTGGTCTTTCCAATGGAAATAAATTAATCAATTGAACTTCATTCTTCATAAATTCTAGGGGTATTTTTATATTCACATAAAATTGCGAAATGGGAAAGGTAAATGCTTGATTTACGATTGGAAATTTAAACCAGAATTATTTTTTGTTTTGTGTTTGCAAATTACTTTGAGGAATTCAGCACATGTCTTCTGTATCATCGTCTTCCGTATCAATATCCACTCTAGTGGATATTGTCGACATTAGAATTGTGGGGAATACATTTCTTACAGATTTTATATCTCCATCATGTGGAATTATAGTCATCAAGAGAGGGAGGATACACATGATCTTCTTTTTCTCTATAAAGATGAAATAATTCGCCTTGTGTAATCAGTAACTCAATTATCTAGTTCAGATAGTAAGCATTACCCTATAATATACTAATCAGAGATCCAAGGGTGTTTGAAGTATGTCTGGACACATTTACAGAAACTTGGACATACACTTGAGTATCCTATGGGGACCTTCTTTCAACTTACGTTAGAAATATGTGGATTCAATCACTGTTATGGCTACACTTATGGTGTAGAGATTCAAAAATTAGATAACACCTGCAGGTACTTTTGAACTGAAATTTTAAAAACAGTAAATGTTTGAATCTTATTAAGTAAGGTGTACTCAAAGCTTTGAAATTTTCAGATAATTCTTGTTACTATTGAACTGTTTTAGAATATTCTAAACTTTTATGGGATTTTCCGATATACAATTATATATTTGAATTTCTTTGTAAATTTCAAAATGTTTCGTCAAAAAAAAAAGTTCAAATTTCATAGGAAGATTTTACTTGAGGTAGACAAAATTCAAGGCCTTTTGAACTTATTATAACACATGTTTCATCTAAGGTACTTGTTTGAGAAGTTAGCTACCAAAAACTATAGATTATGTTTTTGTGAAAACATAAAAGAATAATTGTTTCGACATCTCTGTAATAAAAAAATTCATGTAGATATATACGAAATCCAAGTAAGCGAAAGAATTGTTTCAATATCATGAAATTCGTCTCTGCGAAAATGTCGTCTTCTTAGAACGGCCCCTAAGAACTGAATGAATCCAAAAACAGAACATATTTTCCACAATCTATAGATACATTTTTATGTATTCTTTATAATACAGAATTTTACAAAGTATTAAGGTTTAAGTTACAAAATTCCAACAAAAGGTGATTTGGTCTGGAATAAAATAATTATGGTCTTAATATTAAACGATCAAATATAAAAATAGATTTGAACCTTAAAAAATGATTTCGATTGGCAAAAATTATGCATATTTTTTCACTTCGTATTTATTGGAGTTTTTTAAAAATGATTTCAATGAAGCCAAGAAGTCTGTTCGGCTTGGTTCGCCTTATCGTGAATTAAGATTATACATATGTCAACTTTAGACGAATGTGAAGAAATGATGATACATCGAACAGAACAATAAAGCTAATTTATTAGTCTGATTTAGTACATTTTTATGTCAAATTAATAATCAGCTTCATCGAAGACCCCTGCATGCCCAATTTCACCTGAATAAGAAATAAATTCAATAATGATAGTTATATTGAGGAAAGTTGCTGGAAGATGAAGAAGAAAAATGGGCTCTTGTAGCTTGTGTATTTATATTCTGAATAAACTCTCGCGCCTTTTTTCTAGCGAAGTTAATCTCTGTATCTGAAAATCCCAATTCCGAAATACTACGTAGATTGTACTCCATCGGAATAGGCTCTTGAACGGACATCACGGCAACATTTTGGTATTCTTCCCAATCTAATATATGATGAAACTTGAGTGTGTTTGTATTTGGCACATATGTCGCAATATTGAACTTCCCATGCCTTCTTGCACTATAAACTTTAATAAATGTTAAGGCGATGAGAGGATGTATTGCATAGCCATATGCAAATCTAACATTATTATCTGTCATTTGGACTATGGTGGGAGACGCAAAATGAAGTTCATATTGGAGCACTTGATGTTGCTGTATCAATGGCACCAGCGGTGGAGGTGTGTCTAGTGTTCGCTTCTCACGACTGTGCGGAACTAGCGACAATCCTGCAAGAATGACACAAGTTGATTTATCAGTATCATTTGGAGGGTCAAAAAGAATCTCGACCTTCTATGAACGACCTCTTTAGAATCAAAGACATATAGAGAATAGAAAACAGCAGTTAGATGCAAATATTTTAATGGTATTTTCTAGTATTAGCTTATAATTGATGGCCATGATATGGTCTAAAAAACAAGACCTAAGAGATATTGTACTCACCCATATTCTCACCAGATGAAAAGACAATTAATTGCGACAAAATCGCAAAAAGTAATAAACGACTCAAATAAGCTTGTTTATCCATTTTAATATGAAACTGTAGACCTATAGAATGGATCTGATTATGACGGAAAAAAATTTGACTTTTATAAGGAATCTTTGCTTGCGGTGTCATAAAATTCAAGGACGATTTTTCGTGTTCTTTGTCTGCAGTAATAAACAGAATACACTTTCGAATCAACTTAACTATATTTACTAACGCGAACACTGAGTCACCGGTCCACCTCCTGTGGCCTGCCGCATCACTCTAAAATAAGAGCCAACAGGTATTAGGGCTAATGAGGTTGAGGTTTCCTCTCTTCGGGCGCCGTGCCCCCTTCCTTAACAGGCTCCCACATTTTCGCCTTTTTTTTCAGTTTGATTGGTTGAACCTTTGGAATTAAGGAATCTGAGGCAAAATTAAGTTTATTTGAGGCAGTCATATTTTGTGAGATGACTTTATTTCCTGGCTGTATATCGCTGATTGCTGATCCTCTAGCTCTATTCTCTTTATCCTTTGCGTTTGTTCAGTATATCGTCATCTCTTGAATCTTCGTCTCCTTCGTCGTACACTAGGCCAAATATAGATGGGATTTTGTCCCTGATATTTCTGCCAAGTAGAAGTTCAGATGGAGAGTTCCCTGTTGTACCATTGAATGTTGTGTTCTACATTAATATAAACTTTTTTATCTCATTCTTGTAGTCTCTTCCGTTCGTATGAGAAATTTTTAGTCGCTCTAAAATCGACTTGTTCGCGTATTTTACTTCGCAATTCGCTTGTGCCTAATTGGGTGGTGTTCAAATCAGTTCGATGTTGTTCTCGTTACAGAATTCTTAGTATTCGTTGCTAACGAATTGCCTTCTATTGTCAACGCTGAGGCTCCTCGGGACACTGACGAGTGAGAACATTACAGTTAGGTGATTTATTATGACTGATGATGTGGTGGTTTTTAAGAATTTGATTTCCTGATATCTTGAATAGTAATCAATTATTACTAGTATCATATCCACGTTTGATAATAGGGACAATAAGTTCATGGCAAGACATAGCCAGGGTCCTTCTGGAAATTTGTGCTTTGACATAGGCGGTAGCTTGTTAGGTTGAGAAACCAGTAAATAATCTCGGAAATTTTTTACAAATTATTCTGCTTATCTATCTATTAGCTGCCACCAAACTTTTGCTCGCAAAAGTATCTTCATGACTGTCTCGCCGGGGCGGCCTTCGTGTGCCGATTCTAATGTTTACTTTTTTAGTGATTGTGGTATCACGATTTTGTTTCCTTTCAATATTACTGGACCCATGGTAGTAAATTCCACCTTAAAGGCAAAATGAATATTTTTGTCCGATGTTAACCATATGTCATCAATAATTTTAAAAACTGAATCAATAATAGCTTGGTCCTTTTAACTTTCAAAGACAACTTCTGATATTTTGATGGCTCTAGGTGTTATTTTTTTTCAATGTTCTTGAAGATGTGTCGTTCGCCTTCTAAGTCAAATGAATTTCCCTCTTGTACTTTGCACAATCTCGATAATGAGTCAGAAATATTCAGTTTACCAGAGTCTGAATACCCTTCTCTGTATACATGCAGATGGTTTCGATATTGGTTTTTTGTTTCAAGCGGCTTATGGTCCGTCACAAGCTCAATTTTCAACCCAGTTAAATGACAGTAGAACCTTCTTACTGAAGAATACGAATGCTAAACTTTCTTTTTCAGTTTGTGAATAAAGTCTCTCTACATCCGATGGGCTTATATCTGCAAAGAAAATGACATTAGGATTCCCTTGAGGGTTGCATTCCAGCAAAAAAGCCCCCAGTGCTACTAAGCTGGCATCAGCGATCAATCGGGTACGTCGATTGTTTTAGTCCATCGAAATGTCTTTGGTGAAGTTCGGTGCATTCGAATTTGGCATCTGCTTTAGTCGGTTGGCGTGACGGTTCCGTTATAATTCCTAGGTCAGGGAGGAATTTTCCCACATACGTACCCACACCGAGGAAACTTCGTAATTCCTCTTTGTTTCTTGGTGCACGGGAATTCAAGATTGTTTGCAGTTTCTTCTCATCTATGTCTATGCCCTGGTCAGATGTAACATGTCATAGGCAATTCAGTTTCTGGACTTTAGAAAAGCATTAAGCTTTGTTCAGAGTTACATTATTTTCCTTCAGAACGTTCATGACTTCTTGTAGGCATCTGTCGTGTTCTGCTTCTATTGCGTTAAGTACAGTTATGTCATCCAAATAATTTAGACAATTTTTGCGAGGTGACATCATTGCCTCAGCTATTTTCTAGAAAATCGCTGGAGCAAAGCTGGTGCCAAACATGAGGCGCTTATCGAAACATGCCTTTGTGGGTGATGAACGTGGTGATGAGTCGGCAATCAGGATCCATTTCCACTTGGTTGTATGCAAGCATTAGGTCTAAGCGAGAAAGATACTTTGCATTCATTAGTGTTGTCATAAGGGAGTCAAAAGTAGGCAGAGGATAATTCTCCCGCAAGATGTCTTCGGTTGCTCTGGGCATGCCTACACAGATCCAAATTTCATCTGAGGATTTTTAAGTGATTACTATTGGTGAAACCGGAGGCCTAGGACCAGAAAATCGTTCGATGATGTCCCTTATAAATGCTTCATTCAATTCATTATCAACTTTCTTTTCCATGGTAATTGGGACTCTTCTCATAGGTTGTTGCAGCGGTTTTACGTAAGGATCTATAAACAATTTCACGAGAGTTTTTTGGATTTTTAGAAACGGTGTTACTTCTTCTATTCTTTTCGCTTTTAGTACCAATTTTAGTATTCTCAACAAGTATTCTACATCATTATTCTCAGACACGGTTTTCCAATCTTTGCTGATCCTGAAGAAATCACAGCCTCTGATGCCATTTTGTGACTCGGGTTCCGAGTTTCCCGCGTAATTGAAGTTTATTCACGACCTGAATCGTTTACGGCCTTGATGTTGTTCAAATGTTTGTCTAAAAAATGGTCTCTTTTTGGGGTTTTGGGGTTTCCAGGATACAGCAAAGTGGCCTTCAAAACCGCACGTGGGGCATTTCACATAATTTGCTTGGCATGTTTCCGGATCTGTAGAATGGCCAGGTTTTCAACATCTCAGACATTGATCAGGCTGTTATTTATTCTTTACGCCTATTTTATTCACAGAAACTTGTGTATCAAATGATGTCCTTGTTCCAGATTAATTTGTATTCATGGCATAGTTCGATGATTTCATCAAGTGTTTTCACATTTTTTCCACATACTTTTCCGAGAATCTTCTTTTTTAATTCTAGCGGAGGCCAGCTGTCGATGATTTTATCTTTTAGATTTATTTCCGTGGCTTTTGTTTCCGTTTTGCCGAAGAAACGTTTTGTCTGTTGTCAAATTTCTAGTAAGAGCTTTTGGACGTTTTCCCCTTCTTCTCTCTTAATATATTTATATTTTTCTAATTCTCATCTTATATATTTTCAATACAAAGATGTTCTAATTCACTTTTTATAAATTTACGAGTCTCTTTTAATTAATAAGATGTTATAATATAACCAATTTCGATGAAATGGGGATTAGATAATTTTTTGTACGGCCCTAACGTACTCGTACTTCACAAGTAGAGCCGAGAGTTTTTTCTCTATTCAAGTGGTACGATAGAATTACTGAAAGGTAACCGACATCTTATTTTACCTAACTGACAGGCAATCTTTATTCACTAATTATATTATTCCTAACTGAATCACGAATCAAATTATAATTAATTTTTATTGATAATCCATATTTTCACATCACATATTATCCTATATTATTGCATATGACTGAAAGTAAAATTTTGATTTAATGCCGGAATATCCTCGGTTTACCGAACTAAGTTATGTATAACTTATAATATTATTATTACTTAAAATATTCAGTTTATTATTCAGTTAAGTATAACTGAACCGTTCTCTTGATTATTTTTACGAGATAGATTTATTACCTGTACTGTCAGTTTTATTAATTCTGACTGATGTACATACGTGTTCTTATGTTGGAGCAAGTGACGAAGTCTATTTATGAGATTCGCAATATTCTATTTTTGTTTAAATAGAGGTCAAAATATGATATAAAAGCATTAATTTATTAAACTTAAGCCCTTCATTAGCATGGGTAATTGGTTCTGAATTTTGATGCCGCACGGTTGAAATATTTTCGACTTATTTTTTGTATACGTCATCTACATAATAATATTTCCAAACAAGGACAGCCGCTTTTTCGAAAAAATGCTTATATTTTGTTTAATAATCAAAAACGTAAGTACAATAGAGTGACTGCGACCTTAAAATTCAGAACTGATTACTCATTTTGATGAAGGTCCTTAATGGCATATGTTGGATATGTGAGAGTTACGCGGCAGCGTGAATAAAAGTCAAGGAAAAACACTTTACTGTAAAGCAAATATTCGATATATTTAGAGTAATAAAGTACAAGATTGAGTGTCTGAAAATAAAGGAATTCAGCTGTACGAATCAGAATTAAGCACTGAACAAAAGAAACTGTAGAAGAGACTGGAAGTGTGAAAAATATAAAACTGTAACTGAGAGGTTTTTCTGCGTGCTTTTCCGACCGCTCATCACGACGAACCTGATCGGGTGTTATTCTTTTTTACTGTTAGAATGTAGACCCAGTGGCCAACCACTAACACCTTCTGCTCGAAGGGCTTTAAATACTGCTGGACCTTTAACAGGTCCTTGCGGTTTTTTTGAAGGTACCTCCGTTGCTGTAGAACTAGAACTACTTTGCTGTTGATCATTAACACTTTGGGAATCTTTGGAAGATTTAGCTAGATGTTGACGACGAAGTTCAGTTTCCAAATTTTGGTGTACCTCCAGAAAATGTCGGACAGATTCATGATATATCGGAAACATGCACTCTGCACCTAATTTCATAAGAAAAAAACAAGATATTTGAGAAGATTTTTAAAGCTTCGGAAATAGCTGTTATAGTAAAGAAACCAATTTTTACTATTTGGTTACTATTTGTCGAAAATATAATCGCAAGCACAATATTGGTATAATATCGGTACTTTGAATATGGAGTATTGAAAATCACAGTTTTGTAACATTAACCATGTAGAAGTGAAGTTTTCACAATTAAATTAATCAATTTTCGACATTGAGGTTTACAAATTTCAGAACTAATATACTGAACATCTTAAATTATAAAAATTACGATATTCAAGAATTTTTAAATTGAAGATTCTACTATTTGAAAATATTTCGATTAATTTACGAGAAGGCTATTTTATTGTACATGGTTCACATTATGAGAAAACATTATCTGATATCACACTTACATTTACAATAGAAGAAGATAACGAATGTAAGGAGTAGGAAGATAATGCTGGTCTTCATTTCGAAAGAATTTTGGTTAACTGTGACTGATAACAATTTAGACTGTATTAACTGCCGCTATCTTGATTGTTCTTATACGCGGATTGTAAGCATGTTGTAAGTTTCAATAATTCCAGAGGTTATACATGTACATGCGTCAGGGTGGTGGAGGTGATGTAGCTCATTTAAAAGTTTCACAATACTACCTGTGTACTGTTTCAATAATGTGAAAAATATTACACGGCCACTTTATTTTCAAAACCTTTTGTTTTCTGACATTATACACTTCTCCCGTTTATATAATTCTTAAATTACTATCAGGCGCGGATCTACAAGGTGGCGAAACCCTCCAAGATATTTTCCTTAATTTTCCTTTTTTCCTTTTCGCTTAAAAAAAGAAAAAAAATTATGAAAAATATTATTATACGAAATATTGCAAAGATTATCATGTATATAATAATCGTCGAGTGTACCCAGTACAAAGTTGGTTTTGTTTGCCTTTAAAATATTCTGTACGCAGTTTTCTTATTATTTTATTTTGTGCGACTGTTGGTTCCCGCGCTTCGCGCTAGATAATATATTTATATCGCGCTTCATGGTCGATAATATTTACCTCGCGCTCGGCCTTTGTATTTCCTCACATTTGTGCACAGACCTTTTAAACTAAAGGACAAAGCTTGGGCAGCTGTAATTTGGTGATTGTGAATTCTCTTTTGTTAAATATCCTTCAGCTTTTACGAGAATATTTGGTTCAAAATCTGAACTTTCTACATTATGTTCAACACTTTTATATAAAATGTATATTATATATCTTCATGTACGTCGGCCTGGAATCGCTGATTTAGATATTGCAGAATGGAGTACAAATTTCATTTATCATGAATAATTTAATATTCATTTCTAATTTTGCAATAAATTGTATTTTCAGCTACCCTGAAAGACGTATCATTTCAATAAATTTATATTATTACAATACATATTATGCATTGGTATTGAAACATACGTATTTTCATTCGCTTGTTTTTATAATTGAAAGGAAAGTGCGCATTCTATAGGAAAAAAAATTTATCAAACCTTTCATTGAAATTTGCGTCGTTTTTCCACAAATTTAATTTGCTTATTTTTAATGTTAATTTTCACGCTTCAAACTGAAAATAAGCATCCTAGCAGAAGGTAGATGTAAGCAAACTTGCAGATATATTTTAGGCGAAAAATTTTGTTGAATAAAATGTTTTTTGTAGCTTGTGTCCTTTTTCCAGAGAGATAATTTTTTTATTTACAATATATTTGTATAGGCTGCCTCACAGAAAAAACGGAAGATAAACTTTATATCGATTTCCGACGAAAGTTTCACTGCAACAAAAATTAACCTTGTCGAATAAACTTTACACAAAATTGAGATAATTCTGTGTTTTTAAACCATCTCAGGATAATTTGTCAGCTGTTTGTCAGTATCAAAAAGCGTCTTCTGCTATGGTTGTGTTCCTAACCTAAAATACCGACTGTGGCAGGAAGTATATATAAGTCTAATTATTTTTAAAATAAAAATTGGGTAAGTAAAAAGTTGTTCTAAATTTAGTGTCCTGATTTATGTATAGCTTTTCACGTATATACTTTGCCGTTTTTCCATTGCTGCGAAGGACGTAGCAGACGACAGTTTTTATTCCATCGTATAGCATGTAATCTTTAACAGCTGAACATTTTATCTGCAACAAAATTTGACTTCAGTTTTTTCTGTGCTGTAGTCGTCCCGAAAAATTGGG
>CAKNXH010061098.1:14378-28723 GCA_932178445.1 Andricus quercusramuli
GGGAAAGGGGGTCAAGCCAAGGGGGAAATGCCAAGCTGATAAAAAATATTTGATTATTCATCCCGAATTTTGGGACGACGAGACACTTCGATTTTTATAACAATAGTTTATAACAATTTTGTACATATTTTTTCATTGAACAACTTTTGTCTCCTAATTTTTCATCGTTCCTTGTGTCGTTCTTCCAGAAGTTTAATTTATTATTTTTGATCTTGTTCTTGACGGATGCAAGAAAATGTGGTCGTTTTATTTAAAGATGATCAATAACGAATTTGTAGGTCCGCTTGGGGTCAACAACTTTTGTCTATCAATTTTTTTTTCGTAACTTGTACCATTTTATAAAAAATTGAATTTGTTCATTTTTAATGTGAGTTTCACGATTCATACATAAAATGAACAACATTTGTTTCATGATTTTTTGTTCGTAGCTTGTGTCGTTTGTCCAAAAAATTTATATTTTTTTATTTTTAATGCGAACAGACCTACATAGAATTTTTAAATTCTAAAACATGTGGTCTCCAAAATTTGGAAAATGCTTTTACTTTTTGAATTTTCATCCAATGTTGCAACACTGACAAACACGCTAATTTACAGGCAGACACATTCGCGAAAACCTGCTTTTCGTGCTCAGAGGGTCTCAAACCGTGGCCACTTGACAAAAACAGGAGGGGGGGGGGGGGGTCAAATTTTACACAAATATAATACCTACCTCCTCTGATGAGAATGTAAGAATTTTAATTTCGGTACAATTAATCAACTTTAATCGTACAAATGTAGATACTAATTACATATAAATTTTCATAAACAACTAATTTGAGACTGGCATGAAAGTCGTATCACTCATATCGATCATTTTTGGACAAAATCGAGATTTGCTTGAAACATAGTTGGATGGAACTGAAATGGAATGGAGATCGAGAATATGCAATGAAAAAAGTCGAACGAGACGAGACGATCATCTCGACTGAGTGATCGTTCGTCTCGATGTGATGAGTATGGTGTTCAAGTTTTTAATTTAATCTGATGAGATTTTTGAAAAATTTAAAAATGATCGACATGCATCACTCAAACTGATTGGCCAGTGGTCCCAACCGTGGCTCCCTGACCTATTGCGCCTGCGTCAGGGAGACACGTTTGAGTCGTTGGCCGGTTGGCGTCGTTGGTGTCAAAATTCAGAATGGCAGAACCAACCTGACAACCTGATAAGAGTCATGAGATGATTCGTGTTACTTTGCCGATATTTCAAGCATTCGGGTCGTGTGTTGTGCTACAATTCACGTCAACACGAATTGATATATCAAGGTGAGAATTCGGAAAATTAAATAGAAGGCCCCAATGAAATTTCGCTTCTGATCCAGGGACGTGAGTTGTGGCAAAGAATATGTTGAAAACCCATCTTGATGTTAGTATGGCATGGTCTTAACGATCTAGAGCGAAAAGCGTCGTGTTCATCGTTCTTCATAAAAGTGCACAATGGTCAACAGGAATAATAGCTTGAGGATTGGAAAGAATAAAACAGCGGACTATGGTATAAAATCCGAAAGAATTTTATATACAAATTTTTATTTTTTCCAGGTGAAACTCATATTTTGCGTCCGATATACAGCTCTTTTCCAATAAGTTCATGGAAACAATCTGTCGCAATCAGGAATTACCTTTTAAAAGTGCTGATTCAAATAATTTTTACTGTGGATTTAAACGCATCCAGTCGTTTTTTTTCTGAGCATATTATTCATTTAATTCTCAAAAGTAATTACTGCTAAGTACATGGGACAGGCTGCCAACAGGGTTAGTTATCTGATCCGTCAGAAATGGGTGAGTCAGACGACACAACGGCCATCCCGCTGCTGTACCGCACCAACTCAGTTGGCTGGCACAACCAACACCACCATGTCCATTAAAAGTGGTTACCTCAGTCAACTAACAAGGAAGGTACTCCAGGTGTCCCTCGCCGATTTGATTCTCCCTTATATATGTTGTAGTAATCGAAAAACTAAGTGACACGTATTTTTTTTTATCTGCGGAAAAACACTTTAAGGTGGTGAAACAACCCCTCAAAGATAGGGGTCGCAAGTGTCGATTGCATAGTTTTGTGTAGAAAAACAAAATTGATTTTGACCTAACCTACTGGGAAAGTTTCCTCATGATGAAAGATGACTAACGTAATTTCCTCAAAAAAAAAAAAAAAATTAAGAGGGTGAACTACCCCTACATTGTTTTAAAGTTGTGCTGAAAATGGCTAAATTCACAGGAAAAAATTGGAAAAAAAATATATTTTGCACTTGAGACCAAAATAAAGTTGACGTGTTTCGCAAAAAAAAATTGGTAGAAAAATTAATGGGGGTAGGTACCCCAAAACACTTTTTATTATTTGGCTATGATAATATATACTTTTCATACTCAAAAGAAATTGGGAAATCATTTTTATAACGAAGGAAGTAAAATAGATGCTATCCAACATTAATAAAAAAATTGCGCAGGGGTGAACCACCCCTACATATTTTTAAAGTTGAGCTGAAAATTGCTAAATTCACAGGCGAAAATTTGGAAAAAATATATTTTGCACTTGAGACGAAAATAAAGTTGACGTATTTCACAAAAAAATTTTCAAAAAATAAATGGGGGTAGCTACCCCCAAATACTTCTTATATTGTGTCTATGATAATATATACTTTCCATACACATTTATCATATCAGATTGTACGAATATCGCTGTAATTCGATGTTCGTGGTATAAGAAATCATTATGTTTTAAACATTTTTTTGACGAATATCATTATTGTTCAAAATTTGAACAATAAATCTTCGATATACTGTGTGCAACAGGTATTTTCTTCGGATTTTTCTTACTAGATGCAAGTCTTATTTTGCAATTTTCTGCATAATTGGGGGGTGGTTTACCCCCGCGTAATTTTTTATTCATGTTGGATGGGCTCTATTTTACTTCCTTCGTTATAAAACTAATTTCCCAATTTTTTTGTGTATGGAAAGTATGTATTATCATATACACAAAATAAAAAGTTTTTAGGGGTAGCTACCCCCATTCATTAGAAAAAGATTTTTTTGTGAAACAAGTGATTTTTATTTTCATGTCAAGTGCAAAATATATTTTTTTCCAATTTTTTCCTATGAATTTAGCAATTTTCAGCACAAAATTAAAAATATGTAGGGCTGGTTCACCCCCACGTAATTTTTGTATTCATGTTGGATGGACTCTATTTCACTTCCTTCGTTATAAAAATAATTTCCCAATTTTTTTTGCGTATGGAAAGTATATATTATCATAGAAATAAAATAAACAGTGTTTTGGGGTAGCTACCCCCATTAATTTAGTTACCAATTTTTTTTGCGAAACACGTCAATTTTATTCTGGTCTCAAGTGCAAAATATATTTTTTTTTACATTTTTTCCTGTGAATTTAGCAATTTTCAGCACAACTTTAAAAATATGTAGGGGTGGTTCACCCCTGCGCAATTTTTTTATTAATGTTGGATGGACTCTATTTTACTTCCTTCGTTAGAAAAATGATTTCCCAATTTTTTTTGGGTATGAAAAGTGTATATTATCATAGACATAAAATAAAAAGTGTCTAGGGGTAGCTACCCCCATTAATTTTTTCACCAATTTTTTTTTGCGAAACACGTCAACTTTATTTTTGTCTCAAGTGCAAAATATATTTTTTTCAAATTTTTTCCTGTGAATTTAGCAATTTTCAGCACAACTTTAAAACTATGTAGGGGTGGTTCACCCCCTTAATTTTTTTTTTTGAGAAAATTACGTTATTCATCTTTCATCATGAGGAAACTTTCCCAGTAGGTTTGGTCGGAATCAATTTTGTTTTTCTACACAAAACTATGCAATCGACACTTGCGACCCCTATCTTTGAGGGGTTGTTTCACCCCCTTAAAGTGTTTTTCCGCAGATAAAAAAAAATACGTGTCACTTAGTTTTTCGAGTACTACAAAATATATAAGGGAGAATCAAATCGGCGAGGGACACCTGGAGTACCTTCCTTGTAAGTCGATGGCGACCTAGCATCCACCAAAATTGACTTCAGAAGCCAACTTACGGGTCAGACCATCCAATAATTTGAAGATTTAAAAAAAAAAGAAGTTTATTCATGAACTTCTCTTTTTTCAAATCTTTCAAAACGGACAATTCAAACATCTTAAATAGTACTTTTTGGTCAGTTTTCAGCTTGAAGCTTTCAACATTATATCACTTCAAACTGGAATCGTTTATTGCTAGACAACTTTGAATTGAAAGCATATATCGAGGCATTGAAAATGGTTTGGGTTAATTTTCAAAACGACTGATCAATCTCTTGAGCGATCATTCCAGGTGAAGAGTCCCACAAGGTTGATATGTGAGGTTCCCCACTCGGGCCCAATAATATCCAAGCTCTTTTGTTCCAGGCGTCATTCACTCTACTCACATTGTTCTTATAAACTATTTGTCGCCACACTCTACTGTCCCGGCATACTTCTCTTTAGCTTCCTGCACGTCCATGCATTTTTTTATGCAAGCTCTCCTGTTTCTATGACTTCTTATGTCTTTTCGGATCAAGGTCTCATTCACACATTCCAACCATTTTCTTCGCGTTCTGCTTCTGGGCATACTGCCATTTACGTTACCTTTATACACTTGTTTCGTTAGTCCTTCATCTTACATTATTTCTACATATGCGAACCATCTTCACTGATTTCTTTCCCATGTGTCAACTTTTGTCTCCTTTGCACCACATTCTTTGAGGATTATTTTGTTTCTCACTTTGTCCATCAATGCTTTTCCGCAAATTGAGCGCAGGGGTTTCATGCTTATCGCGTTATTCTTACTCTCATAATTTCCTTGACAGGTCCATGTCACGCTACCGTATAGCACAGTCGGTACAAATATAGAATCATGTATTGCCATTTCAGCTTTTTTTGATATATCTTCACTTCTAAAAATGGACCCTGCTTCACCGATAACATTCTGACCCTCGTTTATTCTAACCATCCATCTATCTTCCCGTCACTAGTGAATAGGCTACCTAGATACATGTACTTATCAACTTGTTCCTATTTCTCATCATTGAGAACACACTCGCTTTGTTACCTGCATATATTGTTTTTATTGCTTGTAGGAGCATAATTCAAAGTGTCCCAAAAGGCGTCTTTTACTTCTCATTCGGATCACTATCAACTGTCGCTTAGCATGCTATGATGAATAATCTTCTGATTCCTACCTTTATCCTAATCCACAGCAATCTGTGCGATACATATCCTTGATCTTTAAAATGCTGTCTTGCTTTTTCATTCATAATCAAACCGACCCCTCGACTACCATGTGATTCACTATCTACTCCTGACCATATTTCACAACCGCCTTCCAACCCCCCATTTTCTATGTTTCTAATTTCGCAACCCTTTTTCTTCGTCTCAGGTACAGACGCATATCCATGCATATACATGCTTCCTTACGTGCACAGTTCTTCGTAATTCTCTTGACTTAAGATCATCCACCTTCCTAGCATTACAGACACCCAGTCTTCATATTTTTGAATAGGAAGCGCATTTTTTGTTTTATCATATGAAATAACATCATAAAATTTACTGAACTCCACCTCGAATGACCCCTAGTGGATATATTTTTAACCTTTTGAAGATAATATAACACGTGAGAAGTTTAAAAAAAAAATGTAAGAATTTCTCGAATTTTGAACTTTGACTTCAAGCCAATAAAACTTAATAGCATGTTGCATTACAAGGGATGAAACACAGCGATTGCAATGAGTGTTAAGTTTGCTGCCCAAACGAAGCGAGGGCGGCATTTACACGAGTTGCGATCGTTGTGGAACACTCCGAGTAATGCATGTTATTTTGTATAGCAAGTCTATTGAAAATTCAAATTTCGGTACCAGTAGCGCGAATTGAAACACGGTGTTTGCGAAGACAAACTCCGTTTGAAGTCTGTTGTCGAAGACAATGGAGTTTCGACGCTAGGGCTGAAACAAAATGTTTCAACGCTAGGGATGCAAAGGCCGTGTTTCAACCCACTCTACAGGTATCGAAACTCGAAGTTCCAACCCACTCTACAGGTAACGAAAATTCAAGTTTCAATCAAGGCGCAATGAAAAAGATATCTTGACGGGTTCTTGAGATACGACTAAAAATGTCCAAGCGTGTGTCGATGAATTTGTTTCTAATCATTTCTCGATAGGGCGCGCAGTTTTCTTTTTAACCGTAAAAATTACATTAGTCAGTTTGTCAGTTTAAAAGCGGGCAGAGGGCCCCGATGGAGCCCCCATGGCTAAACTATGAAGCCGATCGTTCCACACCCTTAACTATTCGCTCTCAGTAGTTGACCCCAGACCTCTTGGTGCAGCTTAGTATGTCAATCAACGATCGCGTTATAATTTCCTCAGGTTCCATAAAATGGGCCGCAAGGGTTTGCTATCTGAGCCCAGCTCAGGCAGCTCAATATAAATATTTCAGAGTGACCTTTATACAGAAAAACAAGTGTCTGCTCATTTCCTGGTTACCAATTTTTTTCCGAGTAATGCAAATTAAAAACGTCAAGCTTTTATACCAGAAAATTCTTTCAAATTGAAAATTAAATACTTAACTACAGAATAGAAGTACTTAAAAGAACCCTGAGTAATAAAATCGCTTGATGAATTGATGGGATAAAAACGATTAAATTTTAATTTTAAATATTTAAAATTGATAACATTTCTCATGTTTGAAGTACTTTTATTTTGTAGTTAAGTATTTAATTTTCAAGTTGAAAAATATTTCTGTTCTTTTCAATTTTAAAGAAAAAAGAACCCTGAGTAATAAAATTATTTAATGAATTGATGGGATAAAAACGATTAAAATTTCATTTAAAATATTTTAAATTGATGAAAGTTCTGATTTTTTTGTCGTCTGAAAAACGTCTTTTTGCTTTCGCAGTATTTCAAAGATTTAAAGATAATTTTAAATATTTTGGTTAATATAAGGGTTTGAAGAATTTCCTCAAGTTTCGAAAGATTCGAAAGTATTTCATAAGACTTACAAGGTTTTAGGATATTGGAGAAAATTTCAATCTTGTTAAATATATTTCAAGAATTTTAAAGTTTTAAAAGAGATTTAAAAAAAATGTCTTGCATTTTAAAAGATTCCCAATACTTTCCAAACGCCTGGGAAAATTTTGAGTTATTTTTAAATCTAATGAAGGATTTCAAATATTTCAGGTTATTATTGAAGATTCCAAGGATTTTTCAAAAGATTCACAAACTTTTAAAAGAGATTTCCCAAAGAGCCTAATGATTTCAAGGAATTTAAAAAATTCTATGCGGTTTCAAAGAATTTCCTCGAATTTCGGAAGATTCAGAAGAATTTTATAGAAGGTATTTTTGAGGATTCTAACGATTTTTCAACAGGTTAAAAAAATTTTGAGCAGGAATTTCCGAGGAAACTAATGATTTTGAGGAATTTAAAAAAGTCTATGCTGCTTCAAAGAACTTCTTAGAAATTTGGAAGATTCAAAAGAATTTCATAGAAGGTATAAGGTTTTAGGATATATTTTAAAAGATTTCGAGGGATTTTGTAAGGATTTTAACGATTTAATATAATTTGTAAAGATTTCAATAACTTTGCGGGATTTGAAAACGCCTCAAGTTATTTCAACAACTTTTCCAGAATTTCAAGAAATATCATCAAATTTTATGCAATTTCACGGATATAACGATTTTTGGGTATTTTAAAAGATTCCCAAGAATTTCGAAACGCCTAAAAAAATTGCCAAGCATTTTTTAAGATTCTGAGGGATTCAAAATATTTTAGGTTATCTTTAAGGATTCGAAAGAATTTTCAAGAGATTCAAAAAATTTTAAGAACGAATTTCCAAGGAATCCAATGATTTTATGGAATTCAAAAAATTCTATGCGGTTTTAAAGAATTTTCTAGTATTTTGGAAGATTGAGGAGAATTTTATAGAAGATGTCAAGGGAATTTGTCAAGATTTTAACGATTCAATGAGATTTGCAAAAATTCCAATGCCTTCGAGAGATTTTAAAAGCCCTCAATGTATTTCAATAAATTTTCCTGATTTCAGGAAATATTAGATTTCATGCAATTTTACGGATTTTTCAAGAGATTTTATTGCATTTGAAGGGATTGTGAAGATTTCAAGTAATTTCACAATTACTCGAGGGGTATCAAAACGAATTTTATAAGACTGAAAGGACTTTAATAGTGAGTCAAAGATTTTAAGGGTTTCTAATTTGTTTATTTCACGGACTTCTTTTTTTGATAACTGTTATTAAAAGGGTCATAGATCGTTAATTGGGAGGACAGTATTAGCAAAAAACCTACAGAATTTTTGTTTTTACATACTGAAATTTAGAAACTTGCAACCTGCAAAACTAATTAAGGGCGAATTTAATTCCCGTTAAAATTTAATAATTCTGCAAAAGCATCAAGAACTGCACATTCTGAATGAGTTTTATCTTGTTAAAAAACCTAACATAACAAACTGAACCTTGATGAATTAGTTTCTCTTTGATCATTCAAAAAGTAAGATGCAGTATCATCTGTCATATATTTAGTATCAAATGGCATTCAAAATGATTGGATTTTATTATTGAAGAATGAGATTTCGCTATACAAAAAAAAACATTACCTGTCATTTTCACCGGCCAAAAGTGAAGATTGAAGAATTTCAAATATTGTCATCTCTCTTTCTTTAGTAGGTTGTGTTGACTTGTTTTTTGAGTGTATTTCCTTATTGCTTTATTACTTTGTTTGTCTGCGAAATCGTTTTGTATATGGATTTGTTTAACATTTTGTAGTTTCTTTTGTAAGTTATCTTTATGTGCTATGGAGGCAGCTCTGTATACAAGGGAGTTTTTGACAGATTGCTTTTGAGATGGGTGGTGGTGGGAGGATGCATGTAGGTATCTGTTTGTATCGGTAGGTTTTCTGTAAACCTCATGTCCTAATGTGTTATTAGATCTTTCGTGAACTACCGTGTAACAATTTTTTGTCTCAGTATTTGTCTTCAAGACGGCCCATTTTGTCTCCAAGACATCGATGTCTGGTTCCGCCTCATAAGCGAGACTTGCTAGACATAAGATTTCTGTCTTAAATTCACGATAATAGCTATCAGTGGGTTGCATTCAGCAAGACGAACAAACTTGTCTTAAGACATGAAGCGTTCTGTTATGTCTTTGATGAAGGGTACGACTTTCTTTCATGGGAATGATATTACCTACCTGCTGAAATTCTTCGACAGAAACATGGAATTTAATTTCTGAGTGAATCAATAGATGTCTCTCAAACTGATTCAGATGAATTTAATGTTCAGAAAAGTCAACAGCCCGCAATGTTCACCGGACATACATTTTTTCTTAAATTTAGGATGATTAAATTTGTTTAAAACTGTATTAACTAAAATTACGGATGGGGGCGAACGACTTCAAAGAAGCGGATTCTAACGCCAATGTCCGACCTTATTCACTTGGTATTCTTCAACACAGAAGTGAGAAACGCAGCTGAGGGTTCATCGTATAATCCGCTTTCACAAAAATGCTCTTTGGCAGAGAAGTAATCCATTGAGAGAAAAAACAAGAGAGACAGAGAGAAAGAGCCCTCTTTAAAAACCGAGACTAATTTAAATCACTTCAATATCTTCATTAGACCTGGAGATAGTACAGTTGTATATTTATGTACAAAAAACGAACAATTTGTTATATTCTGCAAAATTTTCAACGGCAATTTGTTTAGAACTGTTTAAGGTACCACCATGAATTTTCTCAGATTTTTCTTATTATTTTTTCAATGAAAAACTATGTTCCAAAGTTCACTGTCTTTAAAAACTGCCAAATTTCCCTACTTTCTAACAGATTTTCGGTTCTGTAAGCTATAAGAATTTTTTTGGCATATTCGTTTCAGGCTCATTAACGTACAACATTTTGACCTTTAAAGTGATCCTTCATTCATTGAGCTACCATTTTTTCTTCACTTACTTTTTTAACGTCAAAGCCAGAGGACTCGAATTTTCTCGCCGATAGTAGGCTGTAAGTTGGTGAGTTTATTGGGCTAAGGATCGGTCTGAGTGGAATGTTGTTTCATAGTTTCGCACACGATTGAAACCCGAAGAAGCTTTAAAATTCAAAATTTGAATTTATCATAATTACAGTATTTATCATAATATGGCCAACGGCCATACCGCGCTGGAAAAAACAGTTCTCGTTAGATCACTGAAGTTAAGCAGTGTTGGGCGCAGTTAGTACTTGGATGGGTGACCATTCGGGAATAATACTACTGCGTGCTGTTGGCGTCGTGGGTGTGGTGAGCCCACACTTGTAGTTATTTACTACAAGAAACTATCCACCTAGGAACACTACCCGAATCGAGTAGTGTCACACCTACCCCGAAAGGGAAATGGCTGAATGGTATACAATCATCGTGAAAGCATTAAATCTAACATAAAAATCTTTGGTTTGAATAGGGCCTATTCAATAATTGTGTAACATTGTTTATAGACAATAACAGTTGTAAAAGTATGAATTTACTTATTTAAACAAATAGTAGTTTACATTGGTTTTAGTTTATAATATTCCTGATTGATTAGCAACTTTTTTACTTGAGTTGATATGAATCAACTGTATTATCGAAAAATGTTAGAACATTAGTGCGCTGAAAATACTCGTAAATTTTTTGTAGCTTCCCATAAACTTACGAATATATTTCTCTAAAATTTCGGGTAAATTTTCATAAATTGTCAAATAATCAACCTAAAATTTCCAGAATATTACGGAAATTTCTCTGAATTTCTGATAATTTTATTTTTCTCCTCTATTTTGGATTTGATAGTTTTACAGACAAATATTTTACCAGTCAACCCTGAAATGTTTACAAAGAAGATTTGCTCAAAATTTGATTCAAAGGCTCAAAATTTCATTTAGCATCTAAAACTAAATTGTTTAAAAAAATGCGAAAAGTATTGCAATTTTATCCAGTCAATTATAGATTTTGATTTCTTGACCGTTCAATATAATGATTACGGTTCATTTGATCATGTATAGCGAAAATTTTTGTTTCGAAATTGTAGGTGCCCAAATTTCGCGCTGTGCGGAAAATTACCCATTAAGTAATGTAGCAAATAGCTATATATTATAATTTGGCGCATTTTGAAGCTTACAGTAAGATTATTTTTTACATTTGTTTTTGGATTGTAATATTTTTATTCTAAAATAATACATTATTTTGATATTCACATTATTCTTTCATTAAATTTAGCTTACTATCCCGTGACGCCCTAGGATTATTGAGCCTGGGAGTATTAGACCTGTGACTATTAGGCCTAGGACTATTAGTCCTGGAACTACTAGTCCCAAGAGCAGCATGTTGAGGTAATGGTGACCGAATATTATCTTCAGGTTCTTCCAAAGGTGCCTCAAGTCCCATCGCATAAGAGCCATCTGGCTGTATAACGTGAACTTTGGACATTGGTGGTCGATAAACTGCAAGTCGGGGGGGTTCACCTTGTTGATCTTGTTCGCGGCGAAGAGCTTCTATATTTTCTTGATCAGCAAGTAGTTGTTCATGGATTTCTTGTAGTCGACGTTCATATTCTATACGTTGTTGATTTCTTTCATGTTTTTTTTTAAGAGTTGGATCATTCGGCTTCATGAACTCTGCACCTAATTTCACAAGAAAAAATGTAGAGTTTGGTTCCTATGAAAACAAGTGTTATAGTAATTATAAATAGTTTGTATAGGGAAGACTACACTACAGTAGATAATAATTAACAGTGGATAATCTTGATTAACTAGAAAGCCAGCCAAGAATCTTAATTGGTTCATATAGTATAACATTTCGTCAATTATACTACCTTCTCTGAAGAATTTTTACAAAAAAAGTACAATTCATTATTTTGTTAGAGAACAAATTTATTTTTTGCAGGAAAAGAAGTTGGACTTTTCTTTATTTATGCTTTCTATCTAAATTAAAATTTTTGGGCGAACGTTTTTACATTATAATCAAAATTTGAAGTTAATAAGTCCATATACATTCTAGGTATCTTGGGAATATCCCTTGGATAATCCAATTCCCACCTTGCGGGATTTCCGATGGGTATAAGAGATTGAAAATATTTTAGAAAGTATTAATGAAATGAATCAATGTTAAATAAAAATAAGTGAGTGAAGTCTTGAGAAATTGAATTTCCTAAAAATAGAGTCCTTCTGAAAAGTTCAACAACAAATAGTTTGTCCATTGTTGGACTGACGTGACAAAATCGTACCCTTGGCGACACCCAATAAAGATGTATAATGCTACACAGTAATTAATTTTATGACAATTTTTTCTAAAAAAATAGTCAACTTAATATATAGGCATCATTTAATAACGAAAACCCTTCTTTCTTGTTGCAAAATGAGGCATTTAAATGCTTTGGAAATTTTGGCTACCTACTGTAATGTGGTCTCCCCTAATTGATGTCGCCACTTCGAATATTACTTTGAAATTATCTATTTTAATATGAGAGGATTTAAAATTGAACGAAATTTTTGAAATTCTTTTCCTTTATCTGAAGAAATAAAAAAATTCTAATGGAATTAGTAATTAAGTGATAGACTGATGAAGTAGTAATAATTTAGCAATTTACTAATTGGATGGTGAAAAATCACAAGGCCATTCAACTGAAGTTTGATGAAAGTATATTTTTTAAACAGATATAAACTCAGCAAAATCCAATTGTGCAAAAAAAAATGCACAAGAAGGCTCAAAAAGAAGTATGTTCTTTTAAAAAACTGTTTTTAAAAACAAATACTCAAGAAAATCAATTTTTGTAACATAATTGCACAAAAAGAGTTGAAATAAGTTGAATAAGTAGTAAACTAATATGAAATATTTGTATGTTATGCTAACATCAATTAAAAAAGCCGAATTGAATTTGAAGTTAAATATTAAGAAATTATTAACATTTGTTCATCCTTAATATTTCAAAGTTTATTTAACAGTTAATCGGTTTGAAATATCTTATGAAAAAAAATCAAGAAAGCTTAAATTTTAATCTCTAATGAAAACTCATCCTTTTGTAAAATTTTCCGTCAATCCAGTACAAGATGGAAACTCTTATTTCAAAAAGTATTCTCAATCACAGTGAACAACAATGGAAATTTTCTTTTCTTCTGAAAACTTTCACTGAATTTAAAAGACGACTTTCTAGTTCAAGGACACATTGTATATTAAGGCAAGTGTTCCATTACAACCTAAACTTAAAAAAAAGAGACCACTGATTCATAGAAAATAGTTCGTAAAAGTCAGGTGTCAAAGAAATACTTAAAAGACTGTATTTAAAATATTTTCACGAGTCTAGAAAATACTACATCTATTATATTATTATATTATATTATATACCATTAAGCCATTTCCCTTTGCGGGGTAGGCGTGACACTACCCGATTCGGGCAGTGTTTCTAGGTGGATAGTTTCTTGTAGTAAATAACTACAAGTGTGAGCTCACCACACCCACGACACGCCAACAGCACGCAATTAGTAGTATTCCTGAACGGTCACCCATCCAAGTACTAACCACGCCCAACACTGCTTAACTTCAGTGATCTAACGAGAACTGGTTTTTTCAGCGTGGTATGGTCATTGGTATTACAATGGTATGGCCATCATTTTAGTAAATTCGGTTTTAAGAAAATTTTCTTACCTTTTATTTTCCAGCGAATATTTACCAAATTTATTTAAAATCAGTGTCTTCAGAAATATTATAATTTATTTTTATAAATGGTAAATTGAAATTCCTGAATAATTCAAACGTTATATAATTGTAGTTATGGAAACACAGTATACGACTATACGTATTCGATGAATCTTCCTAAAGTATTTAAAGAATCTTCCTTAGACCACCATCATTGAAGGTATCAAGGGTGAATTCATTAATGGAAAGCTTTTGATTGGTCAACGGAATATGGAAACTTTTACGAAACTGGAAACCATTGACGTTTAGTATAAAGAATTGTCTTTGTTTTTTCCGTGTAA
Source organism: Andricus quercusramuli (assembly GCA_932178445.1). NCBI lineage: Eukaryota > Metazoa > Arthropoda > Insecta > Hymenoptera > Cynipidae > Andricus > Andricus quercusramuli. The sequence continues at coordinate 28,402 of CAKNXH010061098.1, forward strand.
CTCACACGTAAGGTATACAAATTAATTTTTCATATACATTGAAAATAATTTCAGCTTTTAAAAACTAAAAGGCTACATATTAAACTTTTCGTATTAACTTTCACCTAGAAGACTTTATATTTTCTAGAAATATGTATTTTTGTAGAGTAAGTGGGTTACGACCTTATAAACTCTCAACCCTACCATTTCTTTTTGGTCTGTCCTTTTAAATTTTTTTGCTTACGACCTCATGCATCTGGAATTCATGATCATAAACAGTATAGTATTTTTTTCTCACAAGGAAGGTACTCCAGGTGTCCCTCGCCGATTTGATTCTCCCTGA
>CAKNXH010061098.1:37777-52219 GCA_932178445.1 Andricus quercusramuli
CCCCCCCCCCCCCCAGGGGCTACGAAACCCTAAAAACAAAACTTCAATCATTTAAACATTTGTTCAAGTTAAATGTAAATTTATTTCAAGAAGATACCAACACCAGTGTTTAATGTTACCTATGCCAGTGTCTAAAGTACCTCATCTCGAATGTGCGCATGCGGAGCTTTTTCTCCAGTGTCTAAAGTAAGCCATCTTCAAACTGCGCATGCGCGAAAATTTTTTCCTGCACAGTCTGCTCAAATAAGGTACTTTAGGCACCATCTACATGCATGAAAACGTCAACTTTTGAGGTGGGTGTTGCAAAAAAGAACATTTTCCAACCTCAATAATTTTAAAGAGAAATTTTCACGAATGAAATAATTAACTAATAATTTACTATTTAAAAATAACTGTTTGGCACTAAAGATGAAGTTTTAGTTTTTTCTCAATTTTCTTTTCAGTCCTTTCTTTATTCAAAAGTTCGCCGCCAATGCATATCTTTATGAAGCATTGAGTTAAAATTACATTAATTAAACTTGGTAACACCATATGCTCAGTGGCACGTTAGTCGCTTCATTATATGGCTAGGACAGTCAGATTCACCGATTCAGATTCGGATTCACCGATTGAGAAAAATGGATTGCACTTCGGTGTCTGTCTTCCTTGCGCTATCGTCGCTGTATGTTACCACGATCAATTTTTATGTTTTAAGGCCGAAAAAGAAAGTACAAGTTCGCTCAGGGCTTCTTGTTTAATATAAGTGATGCCATTTTGCAGAAAAACTACAACAGATACGAAAAAAACATTGAAATGCGAAAGTCGTTCATCCCAAAAAGATTAACAAGTTTGCTTAAGACTACTTTTTTTATAAAACGTATAGCTTTTGTTTTAATTGTGAAAAATTGATACCAAAAAATGTTAACATAAAAAATTATTTATCTTTAAAAGATATATGAATTTGATTAACACTATATTTCAATAATATGCGTACTATTTTCGTCCTCGTAAAAAATGAGATCAGAAATAAAGAATCGAAATTGATGGAAAAATTACGCAAGATAGGGTAAAGTTACCGGTAATTGGACAAATATCGTTGCCCTAATATTTGAATCGTTATAGGCACTTATTTTTAACTTTTTTCTCATTAATATTCACATTTTTGGATTCTGTATTAATATATAAAGTTATTTCTGCTACTACCTCAAAGTCGGATAACCTTTTAAAACGAAAAAAAAAAGATTCCTGAAAAAAGATAAGAACACGCTAGTGGTCGGACAATATTTATGGTGGTCGGACGAAATATTATCTGATAATCGGACAGTATTTTCATGTATCACGAATTTCTCTTTAAAACAAATACGCTTAATAATACACTTCTAAAATACTAATATAATAATATAATATTTTATCTACTGGATTAGGAAGGCTAGAATTTGGAGACAATAATTCTAATTAATTTTATTTCAATTCGCAATAAAAAATTCAATAATTTTTCTCCATCTGCGGAAGCTTGGAAAAAATGGGATGAATTCAGATTGATGTATCTAAGTATAGGCTCGAGAGGTTAAACGAAGAAAAATGGAAGTTCAGTTTGGCCATCCAGATGTGCACACAGATTATATTGGAGGGGCAACTATAGGAAAGCCCTTAAAGACGGCTGAAGCGTCTGTCTCTGAAAGGTTAAAATAAGAGGTTCACATCAATTATTTCAGAGTATTGACTTCATCATCTCAGACGGTCAACTTGAACGTCATAGAGAGACATCAGAGAAAGTCGAATTGATCATTATAAAGGGTCGATTCGATCACCTAAGATAGTCGACTTGATCTCCTCGGACAATCGACCTGGCCATCTTAAGGGGTCGATTTGATTATCCCACATTTTCTATATTTGTTGGCCTTGTCCTACTCATTCCAGAAAATCTTCTATAAGTGACTGGAAATTATTAAATTAAGTGGAACCTATGCAACTTGAAAATTTATATCGAATACATAAATTCTGAAAGCATTTTTTATTCTTTGTGGATAGCGAGGTGTATGAGACATAATGTGAAATGCAAAAACAGTGTACATTGACAAAATATATTTGGAGCACAAAAGGCTAAGGACACGGCGTGGCGTCACTGTATTGCACTAAATTGTGAGAAGTCAGTGGTATAACCTTTGACTGTAAAGGATACAAATGTTGAAGATGTATAAAGACCGTGCGCGTACCGGAAGGCAAATACATTTTTGAGCTGGTACTCCTGCTGGCTTCTGTCTCCGGATCTGCATCTGCCGATATGTAGGTTCATCTTCTGATGTAACTTGACTTTTGGAACTTATCCTCCTTCACGGTACAGGAGCGTGCTGGTATAAACCGTAGCTCCATGTCTTTCGATGCCGCATTTTCAGAAACTCGTTGTCTTGTCTGAACCAGTGCAACGCGCTGGCAGATGGCTGTAACCTTGTCAGCAATATCATCGCGTCATCTCGGTTATCTTGATGTGGGCCGCCCGCATGAGCTTCCACGCAGGCTCTTGATCTAACTTGACAAATCCCTTCTTGTTCTTCTAGAATGTTTCCGTTCAATAGACACTTTCTCGTCTAACGGCGAGTCCCTAGCATAACCACTAGAAAGGAGACGGGCCCTAGTCAGCCCCTAGGAGTCCCTAGTGACTATCAATGAACAAAAGGATTAAAGGACCTAATGGCGTTCTTGAATGTTCGACCAGTGTGTATAACTAAAAGGGGTTGAACGAAAGTCGTCCCGACCGTCACCAATATGAGGTTAGCGGAGAAATTTGATTGACATTGGGAGTGGTGCCTTGTTCCACGATGCTGTGCAGGACCGCTCTTGGTCACACCCAAAACTTCTTGTTTTCCGCTGTGAGGATTGACTCAAGAGAAAATGGTGATAGGGCGTCGCGAGAGTCGGCGATGAATAATGATAGGAAAAACGAGCTGCAAGTATAGCATTGAATGAGATTGAAGTAAATAAACAAAACCATGCCTGAGCCAAGGCCTTGGTGTTGTTTGATTCCAGGAATAGAAAAGTGGCCCTGATGCAGCCCATCTAACCAGTGAGATACTGGAAGAGGTTTGCGTAAGTGCCTGGACCGTGACTAAAAGACTAGACTAGAAGAAGTAATTCGAAAAGCCGACTAGTGGAGAACGGCCAGTAAGTAAGAGAAGAGCATGAAAGAGCTCTTCGCAAGCAAGGCGAAGTTTCTTTCTGTCCTATACTCCCCCCCACCCCCCGACTATCTCTTGGGCAGGAAGAGACTAGGAGCAGGCCCTCCACGAAGTCGCTTCTGGTAACACTTCCAGGATTATTCGTGGACCTGCAAGTGACTAATCTCCTCCTCTCAGATGAGGCACCTTGGTCTTCTTAGTTCGAATTGATTTCTTATTGAAACCTTCATCACGTTTCTTTGCGAAATTTGCAGACAATTCTTCTATAGCTGTCTCCTAGGGAGAGGTCTAATGGTGAGTCACCACCTAAAAAATTCCTCAGAGCTTCCTCTATTTCTTCGATCTCAGTAGTCGAATCGACATATGAAATCTCCAGTTTGGTTCCGGGGACAAGGTGGCAGACCACTCCACTCTTCCAAACAGAAACTACGATGACCGAGGCAAGTTTTTTCTCTTCCTCTAGCGTCTTCACCACCACTGTGAGAACCTTTTAATTCCTGGTTACCCTGACTCCCTTGATTTTTGTTTGAAGTTCTCTATGTTTCCCTTTTTTTCTAGAGATCCTTGAGAACCTGAGCGTAGTCAACTCTCTCAGCTTGTTTTATGAGAACCGCTTCGGGATGCGCGCGCCTATGTTTCTCGTTTCCCTGCGGTCTCTTGAGGGTGCACGGTAGGTGCTCTCATCCTCTTCCTCTAGACGGGTGCGGAAGTTGCCTTAGTTTGATTCTCCGTCTAAATCTCCTTGTAGGTCGTCTCCTTTGAGCCTGATGCCGTCCTAGCCTCCTTGATCTTATTGTCGAGTTTTTTGACAAGAAGATATTCGAAACTATCGAACCAGCTACCTAATACTTCATCTAGCCTATTAATGATTGGCGGGTGCATGTGTCCCTCTATATCGCAAAGATCCTCCATTTTATTGAATATGCTCTCCATTTTTCCAATGAAATTGGTCGTTAAACGACATTCGTCCTGAGACTCCTATTCCGCTTCTCCGTAACGCCAAATTTACCAGCAAACTACTTTTCACAAAAGCTTCTGTTTCAATTTTCATTTGCCGTAATTTGTCGCACAAGTATCTAAGGAAATTCACGGTCCACTTTCGCAGAGCATCGTATGTGCGGGTGAGGTTTCAATACTTTAAGACGTGATCAGATTTCTCAGGGACACCAAATAAAGCACCAGTCCCTGGGTCCGGCTTGCCTTCACCACGATCGATGAAGTTTTCGTTTGCGGTTTCTTACTTTAGGACCATCGCTGAAGCACAGCCCCGACTTTTCATTCAGTGGAGAGACCTAATGCAGCAAAGACCCTCTTTGTAGGGCCAATTCATTTGCAACCGAAGGATGTGCCCAGTAGCATAGTGAAATGCCCCACTGGTCAGACAGAGAAACTGTCAACTATTTCTATTACATATTTTTATTTATATTATATAAATTATTAGGAAATTTGCAAATTTAACACTAGGAAGGGTTAAGTTAAGGATTGAGTTAATTTAGGAAGTTAAGTCGCTTCAAGGACAAACTGTTCCCCTCATCAGGGGAATAAGTTAATAAAATTGCATGTCAGTGAATGGATGAAAACCTGCACTCATCTTTTGGAGTGAAAACGTTGTTCTTAATTGTATTATCATTATGACCAAAGTCTAGTGTGTATCCAAATGAAACTTGCCAGTTGCGAGTTTTTAAAAATATTTTTACATAATTATTTTATATAAAAAAACTCATATTTCATGAGACATAAATTGACGAAATTTGTGATGTGATAACGATATACATATAGTTAATAACATTTTGAAATTAAAAATAAACATTTTTTATTATGAGAGCAGGAGCGAATAGCGTCCTGCTCACCTTTTCCAGATAATGGATATTTTTTTAAGGAAATCAACTGTGATAAACTGAGCTTATCTATCGACTCCGTTTGGTCGGTTCGAAGAATCCGATAATTTCTTGAGATAAAGAAAAATGTTAATTTCATTGGTGCAATTTTCGTCAGATATGTAACTTGCAAAAAATGAATACATTACTAGAAAATTACTCATAATGCTATTATTTGTAATACTGACGAAGATCTTAAAATTAGGTCAAAAAATAGTATTTGATTTGATGATTCTTCATGCAATTTGGTTATGTTGTTAGATGTGACATAGGCTTTTCATAAGTCTCACAATATCACCTTCTTGTTGTGTCAATGAAGATAAAAATATTACACAATCGCGCACTTGAATTCAACTTTTTGATTTGTTGTCACGTTCACATTTTATAGCGTCTTTATAGATGCACCTATCACTTTGCAGGTTCTCTCCTTGCCCTGAAATTGCCATCATACCGCCTGCTTTCCGCGGTCGTTCTTATCGTCGCTTCAACCTCTTTCTGATTAAGGTTAAAATAATATTTGATGAAAATGATTTTTGACTCGTTTTGGATAGTAATCTTTTTATTCGGGAATATTACATTATTCTTTAATTAAACTCAGCTAATTATCCCGTGACGGCCTGGGCGTATTAGGCTTAGGACCAACATGTGGAGGTGATGGTGGGCGAACATGATCTTGATGGTTTTGCAAAGGTGCGAGATGTGCCATCATATAAGAGCCACCTGCCAGTTGAACATACCTATTGGAAATCGACTCGGAAATTGGTGGTCCAGAAACTACAGGTCTGTGGAGTTCACCTAGTGGATGTTGTTGTTCACGATGTCGACCCTCCAAATTTTGTAGTGCAACATATTGTAAAAATTCTATATTTTGTTGTTCTTCATGTTGACGTGCTTGTTCACGCAGATAATCTACAAGTTCTTGGTGTTCATTATATAGATCTTCAAGATTTGGTCTAGTGGGATCCATGAACTCTGCACCTAAAACAGTAAGAACAAAATGGAGATTTAAAAATAAAAGTAAAATTCAGAAAAAAGTTTTATTTCAAAATAAAATATCACGTCAATTTCGGATTCAAAAAATCTTATACTTTGTTTTTAAGAGTTTTTGAGCACCTAATATTGGGGAAAAGATAGCCAGATGAATCAATGATATGTTTTCGCAGTCGATATTTAAAAAACCTTGGAAATTACCCATATATCAAGCTGTTAAATATAGATTGAACGACGCATGTGAATACGTTAAGTTCATGGAGGGGACTCAGTGAAATGTCAGTAATTCACACAAATTTATAAAGTTGTTGTAAGGATTTGTTTCGACAATGTAAACATCAATCAGAAGAACTATTTGGAATTTAAGGCTTTTGGAAATATGAGAATGACAAATGGATGAATACTAACTTTTCAAAGTTTATTTTTTAATTGTGAGAATTTTTTCTGGATTCTGAAGTTAGGGAAAAAACATAAATATATTTCTAAATTTAAATAGTTGATCCAGAAATTGTATGTAGATAGAAGTATTGAAAAAAATGTGAAGACGCAAGTATGATTACAATATGCAGTTTTTAAACCATACTAATACTTACATTTACAACTGAGGAAGAGAATGAACAGACGAAGTAGAATCCCAATACCAGTCTTCATTTTAAAAGAATTTTATGAAATGTGACGAATAACATTTTAGACAGCATTTAGGGCTATATATATACTAACCCGCTATCTTGATTTTTCTTCTGTCTGGATAATAAACATGTTGTCAGACTTGAGAGTTCTCAAGGTTCTAGATGTGGATACGCCATGTTGGTGGAAGTGACGTGTCGCATTTAGGTTTTGTACTATGCACTTCTTATTGTTTCCATGAAGATAAAAATAGTTATTATACCATCAAGTTCTTTAACTAAACTTGGTTATTTTTCAAATTTTCTATTTCTATGATATCCTTCATATTAATATATACAGCCCTCGCTAATAGCATATATTTTCACTTGGAAATGTTTAGTATTCCACTATCTAATTAATAATTATTTCAAATGTCGAATTATTGTATTTGCATTGTATTGTATTTTTCCCCTTTTTTAATTCGTACAACGAAAAAACAGCTAATTGGGAATTAATTCACAATTTAAATATAGTAATTTGTGTTTAGGTCCGCTGAACTGTGCAAATGAGGAAAGTAGACGACGCATGCACTAATTTTGCTTATAGGAAAAAATTCAATTCAGGTTAGTACAAATAGGCTTAGGTATTTATGATAAAGTTTTCCAGCCAGAGGACCTTCCTAGAGAAATTAATGAGTGATTGATTTTAGAATTTGAAGAAAAATTCTTTGAAGCTTTAAATATCACGTTGAAAGAAGATACATGCTCTAGGGCAAAGATACAATGATAAAATTATTCGAGTCAGTTTTTGATTACTTTGATAATTTTTAATTACTTTGACTTTGAAATTAGGTTATTAATCTTTGACTCAAGATAACTTTTTCACTTTCGTGACATTTTCTTGTACGAGATATTATTTATAGCCTTCTAAACAATATATTTCTTATGAGTCTACGCTTTCTTGGATAAATCCAATTTTCTATGGAAAACTGAGAAAAGGAACAACGTGAACAAAATTTTGTAAATTGAGAAGAAAATTTTGTTGCAAAGTAGTGAATCAGGACACTGAATAGGCCTACTAAATTTATAGCTCATTGATCCATTTTAATTAAGAACCGTTTTTATTTTTCCTGACTTTGTGCAAACAATCAGAAGGTAATATCTTGGAAACGAAAACAGGCTAGGTCACGTTTACAATGTCAGAATAGGACCTTCTTATTGTTTTAATGGAGTTAAAAATGTTGATCCATCGGGTATTTTTTTTATCAAATTTATATATTTTCCACTTTTTTCAATCCTCAGAACCTTTTTCTAATTACTATATACAGTCCCAAATAGGTTTATATATTTTTACCAAGCAATTAGTTGTTTTTCACTACAGTATTAGAAAATATATTCACTAGTAAGTTGAGTTTTAACAATTTCAATTTAGAGAGGCAATAAAGTATCTTTTGTGTGAGAAAAAAATTTTACAATGGAAATTAACTTCTTTACACTTCAACTTCATTCTTATTCAAGAAAAATCATTTTTACAATGTTTGATAGGTAACAGCAATTTTCATAACCGGTTTTTAATTATTAGATGCAGATCTGAATCATTTTTTTATGAAGCAATTAGGTACCTTCCACTATTGAATTGGGAAATATCCCGACTAATCGAATACGTAATTCTATGCTAATCTTTGATGGCTCACTCTTCGCTGATCAAATCTGTAAAATTTCGCTAATAATCAGCTAAACTTTACCAGATTTGATTTAGAGAGACCTATAAGTATATTTTGCTTGAGGAAAAAAGCTGAAAAATTAAAATAACCTTTTTTGGCTCTCAAGTTCATTCTTATTCAAGCTGATGCTCATTCAGTGCGAATCATTCTTAAAAATTTTGCTACATAATTGCAGTTTTCTATGGAAAATCAGAAACATATGCAACCAAAAATAATTTACAAATAAAAAATAGAAATTGGGGGAAAAATAGAAGAGAAAATGTGTATAATTACTTTCGAGAACATTAATTTATTGTAATTTGATGACTATGAAAAATTGTTATTTTTCATCGCTTTGTTTATACGATCAGAAGGCCATGTTTTCAAATCTGAGAGAGGCTACGTCACGTTTATAATTTCACAATATAGCCATTCGTGTTGTTTCAATAAAGATAAGAATGTTGCAATTGCGTCGTTTTATTCAACTTTTATGTTTTTCACATTTCACATATTTATAACTTTTTTCAAATTATTATATACAGCCCTCAATAATTTGTTTACCAAGCAAGTATTTTTCCTCTATTGAATTTGGAAATATCGCGACTACATGAATAAGTAATTTCCTACTAATCTCAAGTGCTTCACTTTTGGCAAATCGAATCTGTAAAATTTCACTTGCAATAATTTAACTTTTACTAATTTTGAATAAGGCAACAGAATAGCGTCAAAACTAAAATCTACTTCTTAAGGCACTCAAGTTGATACTTATTCTCCTCATGTCCAAATAAAAAATAAATATATATATATATATATATATATATATATGATTATTTATTAATCTCCAGCACAAAATAGAACGTAAAACGGCTTACCGTTCTTAGCTCAACCTTATTATTAATTACGTTAACCCTAACAGGTGAATATCAAGCTCAATGGAGTAATGATCATAACATAAAAGTGAAAAGTACAGTAGAATCGCGCTCAGATGATTGCAGAATACTTTATTTTTCAATTTCCTTACCTAATTATGAATGTACTATAACATTTTTTCAAAGAAACACAACTTTGGCATGAAATATAAAAAAATGTATTCTCTTCTAACATTTTGTCATATGACGACGTGATGTGTACCTCATACATTATTATACCATTAAGCAAAATCCTCTTTTCAAGGTAAGTGCGATTCACTCGGTTCTAGCCTCGTTATATTTTTGGGGATCAAGCAATTCAGTGTGCGTGACGGGACAAGAGGAGGCGAGGTATAGATTTGTAGATTATTCTGGAATTTCCATGTTGCTTAATTGAAGAACACGTTTGTTGCACAACACTGCTCCGACCCGAGTCACTGAAAAATCTCTCTAGCAAGCACTCCAGGTGAAGAACTTTAAAAAGTCCGGAATAGAGAGAACGCTTATTCGACACGTGGCCAACTTATCTGCTGTTGAATTTTGTTGTGATAATTTTCATTTTTGTGTGGTTATAAGTTTTAAAGAAAATAAAGAGCACGTGGTCAAATCGTTCCCCTATGACGGGGCGTGATTGGAGAATCAGTGTAGAATTCAGAACTTTTATAGGAATAAATATGCCTATTGTGAATTGCTTATTCGACCTGCCCCTAATTTTATGAATTATCGGACCCTATTTCATAAGATACGAGATTACCCATGCCTCCTTCGTGAATTTTCGGACCCCAATTTATTAGATCAGAGTTTACGCCAAGACTCCTTTAGATTTTGTTTGTACCCTTATGTTTCCGATCACATCGAATGATTATCACCTGGCACTACCTCCCTGTTACCCCTCAGATTTTGATCCTGCTCCTGAGTTTTTGATCACACTTGATACTTATGACTATTCCTCAACTCACTATTACCCACTTTGATTTTGTTTATCCCTCTAAGTTTTTATCACACAATATGTATCATTCTACAAAATTGCAAAACAACAGAATTATCCTTTATATATGTCCCCAGGATTGTAAAGTTAGGCCATCCAGAGGGATATTTTAGTTCTAGAAAATCTTGTGTAGTATCCTAAAAGAAGAGCCTAACCGCTTATAGATTAGTTAGGTTAAGAATGTTAAATCAAAATGTTGAGTTAATGTGAAATGCTTCGAAGAAATTTATGTCCACTGATTACTGGGTGAATTGAATAACCCTATCGTCAATTATCCTAGTGATTTCTGAGAGTAATTATTTATCTAATCAACGGGTATTTTCTTCCGTTACTGACTACCCCCTCTATCACTATCCAGATTTCCGGGAATAATCAAGCCCAATTGTCCGGCATATTGTGCCTCTCTTCCGTGCAAATTTGGGCGTGAGTTGAAGTTTCTAGTTAAGTTTCCAGGGGTTCATAGTTATTGAATTTCAAAGTTATATTGATTTATGAAGTGGCTTAGAAAAGTCTTGCGCTTAACGTATAGATTAAATAGAGTTTATGAATTTTAGGCTTCGAAATCCAGTAAGCCCATTATCGAAGGTGAGCTTCAATTATTATTTTATTAAATAGTAATAACAACCTCACATAGCTTTTGTGCATTCGTTCATCTGAAAGAAGTATTTGATAATGTGGATAGAGTTGAGCTTTGGAAGTTTCCGCGAAAGTATAGCGTCAATGGCTGTCTCCTCAAAGCAATAAAAATATTCAAAAACATATATGTAGACAGTGAAAAGACGATAAGGGTAAATGAACCACTAAATTATTGGTTTGATATTAGGCACGGTGTTAGGCAAAGATAGGTTGGCGTTTACAGATGATAAGGTTGTTAAGACAGAATCAGTCAATGGCTTGCAGAGAATGATGAGCGGCAAATATGCGGTAAAACGTTAATGGCAAAAGTCAGCAATGAGAGGATTCTGAAAGAATGTGGGTAGGAGAAACACTGTTAGATAAGGGTGAAGGAAATTACTGATCTGGGCATGCGATTTGGCAGGATTAAAAGTACCGTGTGTGCCGGGCCTGTAAGTAAAATACGAAATAAATATGTACCTTCATGGAAATAACACAATGAAATCTTTAGTCATACAGACAATGTAAAAAAAATATTGTGTGACAGAATGGAAGAATATTTTCATTTTAGGTTGGCTTCTTTAATGCTAAGAATGTTATTTTCCTCAAATCTTATTTCTTTCTCACACGATTGTCCTTTCTTTTGCCTATGTTGCCTACCTGAAATGCAAGTAATGCAATTGGAACTGGGTAATAGGAATCTAAGATAGAACTTGACTAAGTCATTACTAAGTCACCTTAGACTTCAGTCTGTTTTGCTACACCCTCAGCTTTCAAGTGCATTGTAGAACATCATTTGAATTCTTCAAAGTTCATTACATGTATAGACCGTGAAATACTATGGTTAAGTTTCATTTCAAGGAGTTCCACTTTATACCTAATACAGTAAGGATCAAGCCTGGGTTTGGTCTCCGAATTACATGTCTGTACCCCCAGGGCTTTCTTCCTCTACTATTACTCTCTCGCTCTCTTCTTCTCAATTCACCTCTTCTTCCCCCTTCACCCTATTTTGCTAGCCACTTCCCGTTCCGACGCCCTGAAAATCCCAAGGGCTCTTCCTCGATTCGAACTAGACGGATTTGTGGCATGCCATACTGAAGTAGAATATATCTCGAACTGCAAGACGAAAGTCTCTACCGGATTTGACGGATTTGTTATCTTGTTTTTCTCCGTAATATTAGGAGAAAGAAATTTCATAATTGCGAGGCTTTCGCCTGAAAAGGAAGTTTCTCTTCATCGCAATTGGGAATTTGCCAGAAAGACACAGCGAAATATTGCCGGTAATGAGTGATTTCTGCGAAAATGTGAGACGTTATAAAAATGAGATGAATTCGCGACATTAATACAGAACTTGAAATTCTTTAATGTTATCTGAGTGTTTTCAGAATTTCTTTGTCACTTTATTTTTCTAAGCGGTCTCATGCAAGCAGTGCCAGTTGACCTTTCGAACTATTTTGCCCTTCTAACCATGCTCTTTTCACCCTCTATCTTAACCTGTTTTCCATATCATCTTCCTAATCGACAATTCTACTTCCTTATACCAATGGAACTCACATTTTCTCTTATATACCCATCATCCCCCCATCTCGTATCTCTTATCTCTTATACTCCCTTGTCTCCCAACCCTTTTTCTTACAGAAACCTTCATATTTCCCGAATTCGCGTCTCCATTATACTTTACACACGCGTCATCTTCCCTCCACTTTCCCATCATTCTCTCTTTTGGCCAGCTCTTTCTCTCATTCGACATTCTAGACCAGGTAACTTGCTTACTTCTCACTTCTTTTGAGAACCTCTAAACACTACCTCTCCCTCTCATTAAAACGTTAATCCTTTCTTCAGTGTCTATCACCATTCTCTCATATACTCAAAAGCCCACTTTCCTGCAGATTTCTTTCTTCTACCAACTCCTCCCCTCACTACCATCATAGTACCCTTTCATATACTCTCATGAGTACCTCCGTTAAATCTTTGGTTCTTTCCCCCAGATCACCCAAATCACACCCTAATTCAGCTCTCATACACCCTTACCGCAACCCCGTCGCAAGTCTCTTCCATTCATCCTCTCTCATACACCACTCAACCTCTCCGCTCCGCTCCTCACCATCCCCTTTCAAAATTAAGGTTTCAATTATTGCATCAATATTTTGATTGTTTTTCCATTTATGAACAGAAGTTAGCTTCATATTATAAGAAGTAGACTGAACGACAAATATCAGAGCTTAATAGATGCAAGAGCTCTTAAGTTACGCTGAGTTTCTCGACTCCTTAATCGCTGCTTGTCGACAGGTTTCTGTAACTTTGCGCGACTAAAGTTCTAATCCGCAAATCGCTACCTAATACACAACTTGAGGAGACAAGTGATGCATCTTTAAGTAAACTGGCTTCTGCTTGAAAATTCGGTCTTTCATTCGCATACTGAATGTGCCATTTAGATTCTCAGCATATTTTCACCTATATATCATTTAATTGGCAAATGTATGGATCACGATTACCACCCCTCACCAAGTGGTTATCTTCCTTTTCTTTTAATTTATCTATCTTTGATTTTGTTCAATAACCTGAAAAGGAAGCTTGACTTTTTAGTATGAAAAATTTCAAGTAAAAATACGAAATAACATTTTTTTATGATTACCGTTTTTTTCAAAATTGCCTAAAATCATCCAAAAAACTACTTAGAAATGTATACCTGTGTCTTTAAAGAAACCTATTTTCTATTTGTTAATGACAAATTTGTAATTTTGTGGAAAAAATGAATACTTATTTTTGAACGAGTGAGTGATAATTATAATGAGGGACAGTTATTAGAGTAAGTGATCATCTATTTTAAGAAAACTAATAGTAGCTCGAACCGAACAACAATACTATTAGTTAATTAATTTAAAGAAAAGCACATTATACTTTTCATTTTTCTTACCAAATAAACAAATTTATATAAAGAATTAGTAATCATAATCAGATGAGTAACTATAATAAGGAATGGTTATTATAGCAAGTTTCCATTTATTTAACAAAAAATCTACTGCTGATTTTTAAGAAACCACTTTCTACTTCCATTTCTTCATGATCAATTTTGAAAAGTGTAAGCTTTTTAAGCCCATAGGTAAATATTTTTGGAAAGTTTTATTGAGGATTTTTTACAATTGTAAAAAACTGGAACAATAAGAAATAGTATACTTGAAAACTCTTCTGTGTATCTCGAAAAATCTTAAGTGGGCCTGTTTCCTACTTTACATTTTGTATAGTCAAAAAGTCCAGCTTTCTTTCGAGGCTATATTAGAAAAAGTCGAATTTGTCTGAATAATCATCAAATATAAAAAATGTATTGAAGTGAAACTTCTTTTGGGAGGAGAGTGAATTTAAAAAAACGACCGAACGTACGAACGGAAGCCTTTGTGTCTCTCTTACGAGTATACTTTCCATAAATTGTCTGAGTAGCATCTCCATTTTGGGCGGCGGTTCGCAAATTGTTCTAAAGAGTCCTCTTCGATATCCCCACTATTCCCACTATGCGCTCTCCCCCCCTCTCTCTCTCTACACTTTCTTTTTCTTACTACTAGAACATCCGCGCGCCCGGCGCGCGGAGATCTAGTTCAGATTG
>CAKNXH010061099.1:0-11003 GCA_932178445.1 Andricus quercusramuli
TTTTTAATGGAACAAACAGTATTTAAATTTAATAACAATTTTTACAGACAGCTACCCGTGTGGAAAAGTCTACTGGGGCCAGACTGGGTCCCAGCCAAATTGCCCAAGTTCCAGTTGGGTCCCAACTGGGAACCCCAGTCTCGCCCAGGTGGGCTGTTCTCTGGGTTGTAACGCTCAGACCAACTAATGCCCAGATTGGGGTAACCAGCTGGGTCCCAGCTGGGAAATACTTTTTACGCCCAATTAGTAAAAGAAGGGTTTTATTTTAAAAAATTGACTCTTTGATTGCTGAGGTAGAATTCGAAAAATTCGTTTGAGGCAAAAAGTATTAGGATTAGATAGTTGTTTACTCTGGCAGAAACACTCCAATTGAAAAAAGATAAGTCGTCTCATAACAAAATTGAATTCAAGTATTTATTGAGTATATAATGAGGCTATGTAATTTTGAGGTTAGAATGCGAGTAATTCAGCATTGACAACATTTTTAGCTTTATTAAATATGCAACGTCACATATAGAGATAATAGGTATTTCTGAACTAGATAATTAATCTTTTTTGAAATCTAAGAGTCAATGCTATGATTTTCGTAACTTACCATGCTCATCACTATCGTCACTCGAGTCTTTTTCAATGTTTTCAAATTTACTCCTTATTATAACTCCACTGATCGCTCGATATTTTCTCACACGTAAACGTAATTTATTATTCGCACACCTTTTTCACTTAATTCACCCATTGTCTGTAAAAACTAAATTTACTAATAGTAACTGACAGCGACTGAGATTTCCATATGGGACCCGACTTGTTTTCTACGGCGGCGCGTTTTATATGGGAGCAACGCGGGTATACCCGGTATAAGTCCAAACAGGACGTAAACACTCTTTGGTTTTATTGGCTCAAATTTTCATAATTGAGAAATCGGAATAACTAAAAAATGTATAATATTAGTGGGAGATTGCCTTCCGCCTGTAGTATAATTAATATAACTCGCTTTAATTAATTAAACTTTCTACCCGGGACGCCCAGCTGGGACCCAGTTGGCGCCCACCTATTAACTGGGCTTAATTGGGCAGATTTCCACACGGTTATTTGAAACACCTATGGGTTCTCCTATTTCTCCAACATTAGCTGATTTAGTTATGCAAGACTTAGAATCAAATGTTATACAAAATTTAAATTTTTCTTTGCACACATATTTTAGATATGTTGATGATACTTTTATTATATTACCGAAAGATAAACTACTTTACGTTATAAATCAATTTAATTCTTATCATCCACGACTTAAATTTACACATGAAATTGAAAGTAATAATTCTATTTCTTTTTTAAATGTCGAAGTTATAAAAACTGATTCAGGTAATATTATTACAGATTGGTTTCGTAAAAATACTTATTCTGGTAGATATTTAAATTTTCTTTCAAACCATCCAATACAACATAAAATTTCAATAGTAAAAAATCTTATTGACACAGCTTTAAAATTATCACATGAATCATTTCATAGTTCAAATATTGAATTTATTAAAAAAACTTTATATTTAAATAATTATCCATCAGAATTTGTTCAAATTCATATTAATAATAAAATGAAATCAATTACAGATTCTTCATCCAATCAAAATAATATAAATATAGTTAGAAATTCAAATTTCAAACCAATAGTATCAATTTCTTATCATGGAAAGTTATCTTTTGAAATTAAAAGAATTTTAAGTGATTTTTATATTACAGCAAATTTTAGAATTGACTCTAAACTTGATAAATTCATAAAATTAGGAAAAGATATATTAGATAAATTGCAACTCACTGATGTAGTATATAAAATTCAATGTTTGAATTGTGAAAAATGTTATGTAGGTCAAACTAGTAGATTACTTGCTACAAGAATAAAAGAACATCATGATAATTTTAGACGAAATCCTAAAAACCATGAAGTCATAGCAAAACATCAGGTAGAAACTGGACATTTGATTGATTGGGATAATGTTATAGTTTTACATCATGAACCTAATGAATATAAAAGATTAATAGCAGAAATGTTTTTTATAAAGAAAAACAGCAATAATTGTTTGAATATAATTTCAGATCTTAATAATTATAGTCCAATATATAATATAATTATGGATTCTCTAATTTGATTTTAAAAATAAAAAAAATAATAATAAAATAAATGAAAAAATTATTTGAATTTTCAAAATCCCAAATTGATGAATTTTTCAATAAAAAACAATTTTTTTTTTTTCATTACTGGTATATACATTTAACTAATCATCCATAACAATTTCAAAACAATTTATAAAGTTGTTAATAATGTTTTAATTTTCCAACTCCTGCAATGTAATATAGTAACTAGATTTATTTAGAAACTATAGCACCTTATAATTTAAGTTGATGATACGGCATTGCTAATTTTGTCTTTGTTAAGATTTCTCTTCCTCTCTTTCTCAATTTCTCTTCGCAAAAATGGAGCATAACGATTGTTATGTCTCTGATTTAATTTTAACGAAATTAACGAGATTGTTACGGTTGAAAGCATGAATTTTTATAATTTTTTATAATATTTAAATGACATCAATTAATGTAAACGAAATTTAACTAGAAAATGAAGACTTTTAAGGTTAATATAATTCAATTACAAATTTTTAACCTCAAAACAAATTTACTTGAATGATATTAATTAAAACTAAAATCATTCCATATATTTATATAGTAAACATGAAGAGGAAAAGAAATCTGTAGACGTTTAAGATGTTGATGAACTTCAAAATAATTGTCCTGATGAGGAAAACATTCCGTTTTCGAAACGTTGGCTACTGAATGTGTGCAATAAAGGATTCAACAACTAATCTCCTTTTATTTGGTCTGAAGCACGTCAAAAAATACCTATATTATATTATTATAAATTTAATTAGTGAAATTTTCACTAATTCACACTGTTAGAAAAATCTGTATGAGATTTAATATACATGTGTGTGAAGCAAATATGCACTACCGCTACTGAAATGTAACATACATGGGTGTAGTGAATTTAATATACATGTGTATTAAATTTAATATACAGGTCGGTATAGCAGTGTGCATGAAAACTCAAAGTGCTTTCATTTCTTTCAATCTTGTCAAATATTCGCAATTAAATTAATAATCTAGAATTCATCGACTGGATTGTTATTTATAATGAAAGTGCGACGTACGGGTGGAACTTTTTCCAAAATCCAGTCTAAATAGTAAAAATTTAATGCTAGTACAGTTGATTGTAGGTTAGGTCTATTATTTGTTTGCTTAATTGATCTTTTCGACTTAAAATCCAGTCATATTTTTGATTAACTGGAAGAAGGTATCATGTTTTATCATTTAGAGTCGAAAATTCATGTTGAACTTATTTTGAATTTGTGTAAAATGGAATTATCTGATTTTTCTTGTAAGTGATTAACATGAATGTATATGAAATTTAATATACACGCTCTTAATGCCGATTTCATACGATTGATATATTAATTTTAATACACATGGGTATATTAAATTTAATATTATTTTCAACAGTGCAGATTTAGAGAGCGGTCTCCTTATTATTACACCGTGGTACGGCCCCTAATTTAGACTTAGAAAGTGCTGTTCACTCGAACATGATTGACGAAAAATAACTAGATGAGCTAACTAGCTTCAGACATAAAGCCCATATTTCAAGCAGTAGTCTCAACATATCCTCTGTAGGAGTACAAACTGGAAGTGAATGAAACACTTCACTACACCCATTTCATGACAGAACGAGAAATTTTATAGATTCCAATCGACGAAAGTAAGTTCTTAGTCCCATCCAACTCGAGTCATATATCACGATCTAAATTTAAAGCTTTTAAGCTCGGAGAAGTTACAGTGTGATCTCGTATAATTAGGTACCTCCGCGTGTTGTCGTAGGTGGTTTTACGTCGAGTTCGACCCCAGGGGAAGATCTACGTTGTCACTCTGATTGTTTTCACATAGATTATGCCAGACGTTTATGGCAGGGTTATTAATAATTCGCGGGATATTATAGCCCCCCCGGCATCGCAGGAATCCGCTCTTTGCTAAACGCTCTGCTAAGCCGGCTAAACGAATGGCTGCAAACAGAAATATTTAGATGGATCGAAAAAAGAAATTTTGAAATTAGGCAAAGTAGGCGAGATGCGCCCACAAAATAGAATTTCGTAGCCTATTTAATGTTGAAGTTTCATTATTATTTTATTATTTAGTATTGCAAATTTGTGATAACTTTATATTATTATTTCACTTGGAAAATTTAGTGATTGTTGTAGATTGATCCCAAATTTCCTCCTCCCCTCTTAGTTCCCCCTCTCATGAAGTCTTTTCTATCCTAACATGTTCGAATCAAATCCTTTCTTATTATCCCCTCCCCTCACTTTTCAACTCCTTCCCCTCGAATCACTTCCCCGCCAAACCCTACTTCACCAACCAGAATTCGCATCCCCCTTCCCTACACGGCTTCCCACTCCCTTACTTCTCCTACTTTATTGTCCCCTCTTCTACTTCCCCTATACTATCCCCTCCACCATTTTCACAAAAACACTTCCCCTCCCCCATCCTTTCTTCCCAATCCCTCCCTTTCTAGAATTTCCCCACTTTTCCTCTCCTCCATTCAATTCCCTACCTCTGTAGTTCACATTTCGGAGAAAAAAGTACGACTGACGTACAGTTATGAATCATTGCAAATGTAAAGGGATTTTCGATAATATTATTGAAGTCTGAATAACTGTTATTAACATTATTATAAAATTGGTTGGAGATTCCAAAATTGTATTCTTATTATTTTCATTAGTGAAAAAAGCAATTTATATCAATCGAAGAGTTGACTACTCGACTTTCGAGTGTAAGTCATATTTCAAGATTTCAGAGATTTCAAAAGACTTCAGAAAATTTCAAAAAATTTGAAAGATTTCACTAGATTTGAAACATTTCACACGGATATTAAAGATTTAAAAAAAATCAAAAAAGTTGACCAATATTTTAAATCATTTTACAAGTATTTCAAAGTTTTCAAAAGATTTCAAAAGATTCCAAAGATTATATAAGATTTCAGATGATTCCAGAAAACTTCAAGAGAATTGCAAAGATTTCAATGATTCCGTAAGAATTCAAAATTTTTTGAAAATTCTAAAAAATTTCCGATGGTCTGAAAGATTTTGCAAATATTTCACAAAGATTTCAAAAGATTACAAACAAAAATTCCAAAATGTTCAAAGATTTCAAAAATTTCACAAAGATTTCAAATATTTCAAAGAAAAAGAATCAAAGAATTTGACAAGTATTTCAAAATTTCCAAAAGATTACAAAAGATTTTAGAGATTCCGCAAGATTTCAAACAAAATTTCAGAGATTTTTCAAATATTTCACGTGAATTCACAAATATTTCGAAAGATTTCAAAAGATTAGAAACAAATTTTCAAAAGATTTCAAATATTCCGCGAAGATTTTAAAGATTTCGAAACGAAAATTCGACGAAAGTGACAAATATTTTTAATCATTTTACAAATTTAAATAATTTAAAAAACTTGAAATGAATTTAAAAAATTTTAAAGATTGTGCAAGATTCCAAAATGTTCTAAACATTACAAATATTTGCAGAAGATATGAAAGTTGTTGCAAAGATTTCACTCAAATTCACAAATATTTCAAGAGTTTTCACAAAGAATTCCAAAAGATTACAAAAAAAATTTCATTTCAAAAGCTTTGAATATTTCGCAAAGATTTCAAAGATTTAAAAAAAATCAAAGTAATTGACAAGTATTTTTAATCATTTTACAAAGTTTCGATAGTTTCAAAAAGATTGTGAAAGATTTTACAAGATTTCAGATGATTAAGAAAAACTTCGAAAGAATTAAAAAAATTTGAAAGATTGTGCAAGATTTCCAAATTTCTTAAAGATTTTTAAAATTTGAAGAAGATATGAAAGATTTTGCGAAGATTCCACGTAAATTCACAAATATTTCAAAAGATTTCACAAAGATTTCAGAAGATTACAAAATAAATTTCAAATTTAAAAAGATTTCAAATATTTTACAATGATTTCAAAAATTTCAAAAGATTTCAAAAAGATTTTCAAAAGTTAAAATAAATTCAGAAAGATTTTAACAGATTTCAAAGGATTTCAGAGGATTCCAAAGATTTAAGAAGATTTCAAAGATTTCAGAAATATTTCTAAAAATTTAAAGAAGTTCAGAAAAATTTTACAAACTTCACGAAGAATTTGAATTTTTAAAATATTTGAAAGATTTTGAAGGAATTGACGAAGATTTCAAAACATTTCAAAAGACTTCAGAGGATTCTAAAGATTTCAGACGATTTCAAAGATTTCAGGAACATTAAATAATTTTAATTATGTCAAATATATTCACGAAGATTTCGAAAGATTCGAAAGGTATGAAAGAGACCTCAAAGATTTCAATGATTTAACAAAGATTTCAAAACAATTCACAAAGTTTTCAAAAGGTTTTACAAAGATTCTGAAGATTTTAAAAGATGTACAAAAATTTTTCAGATACCAAAATAATGTTAAAAAATTAGAATGGTTTCGAAAAATTCTAAGATTTTGAAGATTCTAACAGATTTGAAAATGTTTCAAAAATTTCAAAGAAATTCACAAATATTTCTAAGATATTATTAATTTCTCGAATATTTCCAAAAAAAAGAAGAATTTTGATGTTTTCAAGGAATTACGCGAAAAATGTTGAGAGATTTCAGAAGATTTTAACGATTTCGCAAAGATTTCAAATATTCCAAAAGATCACAAAAGATTTAAAAGAAATTTACAAGGATTTCGAAAGATTCCAAGAGGTTTCAAAGAAATTTGCAAAGATTTCAAGAAATTTCAGAAGATATGAAAGATTTTACAAATATTTCAAAGTTTTCAAAAGATTGCAAAAGATTTCAAAGATATTACAAGATTCGAAATGATTTCATAAAATTTCGAATGATTTGAAAAGATTACAAAAATTTTTTAAAGTTTCAAAAATGTTTAAAAAATTTAAGAGGATATAAAAGATTCAGCAAGATTTAAAAATTTTTTAAAGATTTCAAAAATTTGCAGAAGATCTGAAATATTTTGCAAATATTTCACGTGAATCCACATATAATTAGAAAGATTTCACAAAGATTTTATAAGATTACAACAAAAATTTCAAAACATTTAAAAAAAAAAATTCAAAGAAATTGACACATTTTTTTTATCATTTTACAAACTCAGATGACTTCAAAAAATTCAAATGAATTTAAAAAACTTGAAAGATTGTGCAAATATTTCACCAAAATTACAAATATTTCAAAAGTTTTCACAAAGATTTCAACAGATTACAAAAAAATTTCAAATTTCCAATATTTCGCAAAAATTTTAATGATTTTAAAAAAGAAATTCAAAGAAATTGACAAACATTTTTAATCATTTTACAGATATTTCAAAGTTTTTAAAAGATTGTAGAAGATTTTACAAGATTTAAGATGATTAAGAAAAAATTCGAAAGAATTGAAAAAATGTTCGTGATTGTGTAAGATTTCCAAATTGTTTAAAGATTTCCCAAATTTAAAAGATATATGAAAAATTTTGCAAATATTTCACATAATTCACGAATATTTCAAAAGAGTTCACAAAGATTTAAAAAAAATTTCAAATTTCAAAAGATTTCAAAAGATTGGAAAATATTTCAAAGGTTTCCGAATTTTATTAAGGTTTTGAAGATTTTCAGAAGATATAAAAGATTTTGCAAAGATTTAACGTAAATTTAACAATATTTTAAATGATTTCACGAAGAATTCAAAATATTACACACAAAAAATCATATTTCGAACGATTCCAAATATTTCACCAAGATGTCAAAAATTCGAATAGATTTCCAAAAATTTCAAATGATTTCAGAAGGATTTTCAAAAGTTTAAATAAATTCAAAAATATTCCAACAGATTTCGAAGGATTCCAAAAGATTTCAGAGGATTTTAAAGATTTCAGAAGATTTCGAAGTTTTCACAAAGATTTCAGAAATTCCAGAAGATTTCAAAAGATTTCAAATATTTCAAAAGATTTCAGAAAGATTTTCAAAAGTTCAAATAAATTCAGAAAGATTTTAAAAGATTTTGAAGGATTTCAAAAACAAAAATTTCACAAATTTCACAAATATTTCGAATTTTTCAAATATTTGGAAGATTTTCAAGAAATTGACAAAGGTTTCAGAAGGTTTTAAAGAAATTCCAAGGATTTTGAAGATTTTAGAAGATTTAAAAGATTTCAGAAATATTATATAATTTTTAATATGTCAAATATATTCAAAAAGATCAAAAATTTAAGAAGATATCTAAGAGATTTCAAAGATTTAGATGATTTAATAAAGATTTCAGAACAATTCACAAAGATTTCAAAAGATTTCACAAAGATTCCGAAGATTTTAAAAGATTTAAAAAAATTTCTCAGATGTCAAAATAATTCAAGAAAATTAGAAAAGTTTCTAAGAATTCTAAGATTTCAAGAATTCCAAAAGATATTGAAGCTTTCAGAGAAATTCACAAATATTTCAAAGATATTAATAATTTTACGAATATTTTCAAGATTTCCAAAGATTTCAGAAAATTTAAAACATTCCTCAAATATTTCAGAATAATTTTAATGATTCCAAAGAAACACACCAAAATTTTTGAAAGATTTTAAAAAATGTTAAAGATTTTGCAAAGATTAGAAAGATATTAATAATTTTACAATTATTTTTAAAAATGTCGAAGATTTCAAAATATTTCAGAAAATTCAAAAGATTTCGCGAACATTTCAGAATAATTTTAATGATTTCAAAGAAACACGCAAAGATTTTTTAAAGATTTTAGTAGATGTTAAGGATTCTTCAAAGATTTCACGTAAATTTACAAATATTTGGTATATAAATTATTATTATATAAATATTTAAATTCACAATTTCTCAAAAATTCTAAAGGATTTCAAAGATTTTGGAAGATTTTTAAGATTTCAGAAATACTTTGCAAATTTTTTAAAAGTTCACAAAACTTGTACAGGCTTCACAAAAAATTCGAATTTTCAAAATATTGAGAGGATTTTTAAGAAATTTACAAACATTTCAAAAT
Source organism: Andricus quercusramuli (assembly GCA_932178445.1). Taxonomy (NCBI): domain Eukaryota; kingdom Metazoa; phylum Arthropoda; class Insecta; order Hymenoptera; family Cynipidae; genus Andricus; species Andricus quercusramuli. The sequence continues at coordinate 9,115 of CAKNXH010061099.1, forward strand.
ATTTCAAAAGACTTCAGAGGATTTTGAAGATTTCGAAGATTTCAGAGATTTCAGAAACATTAACAAGAATTCAAAGAAATTCACAACAAATTTCAAAACATTTCAAAGATTTTGCAAATATTTCAGAATAATTTTTATCAGGTCATCAAATAAATTCACAGAGGTTTTAAATTATTCAAAAAATTTGCTCAGATGTTAAAGGAATTTAACAAATTTGGAAAGATTTCAAAGAATTCTACGACATCAAAGATTTCAAAAGATTCTTAAAGATTTCAAAGATTTCAAAGATTTCAGAGGATTTCAGAAGATTTCAGAGATTTCAGAAACATTACAAAAAAATCTAAAAAAATTTAAAACAAATTAAAATAATTTCACATATATTAAAAATATTTTGAATATTCCCAAAAATTTCAAAGATTTCGCAAATCATTTCAGAATAATTTTTATTATGTCAAATAGATTCACAAAGATTTTGAGAGATTTCAAAAAATGTCTCATATGTCAAAGGAATCCAACAAATTTATAAAGATTTCGAAGAAATCTACGACTTCAAAGATTCGAAAAGATTCTAAAAGGTTTCAAAGATTTCAAAGAAATTCACAAAGATTTCACAATAATTCCGAATCATTAAAATATTTTAAACATTTCAGAGCAGTGTACAAATATTTCAAGAATAACAATAATTTTACAAATATTTTTTGAATTTTCAAATCTTTCAAAAGATTTCAGAAGATTTCAAAGAATTCACAAATATTTCAGAATAATTTTAATGATGTCAAAAAACTCGTGAAGATTTGAAAATATTTTAGTTGAAATAAATAATTCCGCAAAGGTTCCAAAGATTCAAGAAAGAATGCAGAGCAATTCACGAAGCTTTCAAAAGATTTCACAAAGATTTCGAAGATTTTAGAAGATTCAAAAACATTTCTCAGATTTCGAAGAATTCGAACATTTCAAATATTCCAGAAGATTTCAAAGAAATTGATAAAGATTTCAGAAGATTTCAAGAGATTTAAGAAAAATTTGCAAAAATTTCAAAGATTTTGTAAACATTTCAGAATAATATTAATGATTTCAAAGAAATGTTCAAAAAATGTTCACAAGATTTCGAAAAAATTAAAAAATTTTAGACATTTTACAAATATTTCTACAAATTTTTAAAAATTTAAGAAGATTTAAAAATTTTTCAAACAATTTTGAATGATTTCACAAATATTTCAAAAGATTTCAAATGATTTCACAAATTTTTCACAGAATCTTCCAAACAGTAATATTATATATAAACTTTGAAATAGATGCAAATATAAAAATGTAGGTCATTTTTGGAGTTTCGTAGCCCTGGGCAGAAATCGGAAAGGGTAATGGGAGTGGGAGTGGGAGTAATCCCCACTCGTAGACTTCTCCGCTAGCCCTGATAGGTAGGCGCACGCGCACAGGATCGCATTAGATGCCACGCGACTCAGCATTTGTTTCTGCGACCCACGGCAGACATGCCCAATTCGGGAAAATTCCCTCCGGGAACACATGTTCCGCGTCCACCTCTCTTTCTCCTAGAGAATCTCTCCTCTGTGATGTGCACGTCTAACACACGCATGCGTCTACCACCTCTCCCGCTCTCTAGGAGAAAGAGAAGTGGACGCGGAACATGTGTTCTCGGAGGGAATTTCCCCGGGTTGGGCATGTCTGTCCCAGAGAGCGGGGGAGGTGGTAGACGCATGCGCGTGGTAGACGCGCACATCACAGATGAGAGATTCTCGCAAGCGTTTACCACTACTCCCGCTCTCTAGGAGAAAGAGCGGTGGACGCGGAATACCCCAACGAGTCCTGCTGTACTTTTTTTATAATTGAGGCACCGGATTGCAGAACTGCCTGTGCGCTCGGCCCGTCTC
>CAKNXH010061099.1:26166-37391 GCA_932178445.1 Andricus quercusramuli
ATTATTAATATAAAAGGACGGATTTTCCATCCAAAAAGATGAATTTTCAACAAATCAGTTGATTTTTTTTAAATATAATAAAATTTTTGATCAAATAGTAAAATGTTGAACCAAAAATATAATATTAAACTTGTCAAATAAAAAGAATTAATTTCAACCAAAAAATATGACTCTCTAGCAAACTAGTATAATTTTCAACAAAATAATTACATTTTTAACCAAAAGAAATCATTTCGGAACCAAAAATTTAATAGTAGATTTTTCCATGAAAGATGAATTTTGAAAAATAATAAAGTACCTTCTATTTTTGAAATACGTTTAATTCCACATGTGAATATAATTTGATATAATTAGAGTTCACAGAATTTTTTATTGTTTGAAAAGTTTCTGACAATAAAATTTCAAACAAATAAATATGTAAAAATTCGTCCTATTTCTCGGCAAAAAATTCATCGTTTTATATTGAAAACTCATCTTTCATGACTGAAAGTTAATTCTTTTTATTTGGAAAGTCTACTACATATTATATTTTTGTTCCCGAATTCATCTCTTTTCGTTAATAAATTCTACTATTTGGTTGAAAATTGTCTTATTTGGTTGAAAATTCAACTATTTTGTTCAAAAGTCATGTTTATTTGGCTTAAAGTTAATGATTTGTATGTGAAAAGTTTACTCTTATATTTTTGGTGCTGAATTAATCTCTTTTGGTTGAAAATTTTATTTATTAGGTTGAAAATTCCACTATTTTTTGTTTCCTTTGAAAGCTAGTTATTTTTAATTGAAGAGATGTCTTTTATATTTTTGATTCAGAATTCATTTCTTTTGATTGAAAATGAAACCATTTCGTTGGAAAATCAACTATTTTCATGAAATGTCATAAGTTTTAGTCGAAAATTCAACTGTTTTTTTTTAAATTCGTCTCTGTGGATAGAAAATCCGCCTTTTTACATTCGCAATTAATGTTTCGGCAGAAGAATCTTCTTGTTTGATGGAAAATTCCCCTTTTATGGTTTGAAGTTAATTATTTTCAATTGAAAAGTCTACTTATAGATTTCTGGTGCAGAATTAATTTCGTTTGGTTGAAAATTTAATTATTTGGGTGAAGATTCAACTATTTTCGTAAACCAGCTGTGAATTCGATCTCGAGTGTTTCCACTTTGTTTGTATTTATAATTATATGGTGCTCATTTCACGAGCACTTTCCTTCCCGCCAAAAAATGTATTTGCTTCCTCATAGAGGAAGCATTAGTTATTTTTTTCTATAATAGACAAACCAAAGTCTTCATTTTGCTCAATTTAAAAATAGAAATTTACCGAAAATGAAAAATTACAAAATAATACCAAAAATGTTTTAGATACAAAGACAAATCAGAAAAATAAAATCTTGCGTTCGAAATAATAATTTTTTGAGCTGGAAAAGGGAAAGCAAAAGTTCTGTCGCACTCTGTCCCTTTCCAAGCTATATGATTTATTCACAAAAATTGTCATAATATTACTCTATTTGAAAATTTATTATCAAAAAGTCATTTCTATTCATGCATCAACTTTAAATTATGTCGATGAAAAAAGTTTTTCTGTTTGAAACTGATGATTCAGATATTATAAATGAGCAGAACTTCCCTAATCTTCAATAAAGTGTATTATTATTACTATAGATCAATCGACTTGCCTCGAATCAACACATCTTTTATATTCTTGCATCAACTCTGAATTATGCTAATGAAAAAAGTTTTACTATAAAGAACCAATTTTCAAAATATGTAAATTACCATAACTTCCCTATTCTTTGATAAAATGCGTTATTATTATAGCTCAATCGATTCGTTCCGAACCAAGGAATCTTTTATATTCTTGCATCAACTCTGAATTATGTTAATGAAAAAAGTTTTACTATAAAAAACCGATTTTTAAAATATATAAATTACCATAACTTCCCTACAATTTGATAAAATTCATTAAAATTATAGGTCAATCGATTCGTTTCGCAACAAGGAATCTTTTCTATTCTTGCATCAACTCTGAATTATGCTAATGAAAAAAGTTTTACTATAAAGAACCAGTTTTCAAAATATGTAAATTACCATAACTTCCCTACTCTTTGATAAAATGCATTATTATCATAGGTCAATCGATTCGTTTCGCACCAAGGAATCTTTTATATTGTTGCATCAACTCTGAATTATGCTAATGAAAAAAGTTTTACTATAAAAAACCGATTTTCAAAATATTTAAATTAACATAACTTCCCTACTCTTTGATAAAATGCATTATTATTATAGGTCAATCGATTCGTTTCGAACCAAGTAATCTTTTATATTTTTGCATCAACTCTGAATTATGCTAGTGAAAAAAGTTTTACTATAAAAAAACGATTTTCAAAATATATAAATTACCCATAACTTCCCTACTCTTCAATAAACTGTATTGATGTTATAGGTCAATCAATTCGTCCCGAACCAAGGAATCTTTTACATTCTTGCATCAACTTTGAATTATGCTAATGAAGAAAGTTTTACTATAAAAAACCGTATTTTAAAATATTATGCATTACCATAGCTTCGTTACTCTTCAATAACATTTATTAATATTATAGGTCAATCGATTCGACTCGAATCAACACACCTTTTCTGTTTTTGCATCAACTTTAAATTATGTTAATGAAAAAAGTTTTACTATAAAAAACCGATTTTCAAAATACATAAATTATCATAACTTCCCTACTCTTTGAAAAAATGCATTATTATTATAGGTCAATCGATTCGTTTCGAACGAAGGAATCTTTTATATTGGTGTATCAACTCTGAATTATGCTAGTGAAAAAAGTTTTACTATAAAAAACCGATTTTTAAAATATTATTGAGTGCTAGAAAAAAATGCAATAAATATTTTTAGAAATCCTTCGGTCTGTTTCAAGATATTAGTGAGGAAAATAAGCTGTCCAAATTTCATCAATTTATCTGCAACCGTTTTCTAGTTATCGTGTTCACAATAAAGCGTGACATCCGCACATCCACACATCCACACACGCATACATCCGGACACTTGCTTAGAAAATTGTATTAGACATTTTTAAATTAAGGAGGGTTTAATTAAATGAATTTAAAAATTTTGAAAAATGTTACTCTATGAGGAAGCAAAAGGTGTCATTTTTGGTCGAAGATTCAACTGTTTTGTTGAACTTCCATCTGTTAGGATATAAAATTCATATTTTGGTAAAAAAATCATCTTCCTTTGTTGAAAATTCCTCTCGTTGGTTAAATGTTAATTCTTTCCATTCGAAAAGTCTAAAACTAGTAAATGTTGTGTTCAGATCTCCTGATATTCAATAAATAAGATTAAGTCTTTGTGATTTCAATCAAATTGATTTTTAATTGATATATCTGGTTCAAATCTTTAGTTGAGGGTAAATGTTGAATTAAAACAAAAATAATCAAGTACCTTCCATTTTCAAAATAAGTTTTTAATTTGACATGTAAATATAATTTAATATGAATAGAGTTTTCAAATTGAATTTTGCCGCAAATACCCAGTTTCATTTTTTGTTATTTCTGGCAAATTTTTCTTGCATTGGTATTTTTCTCAAAGATTAATTAATAAAAAATAAATTACCAGAAAAATGTTGGTTCAGTCAAGAAAATAATTTTTTAATCGGAGAAAACCCGCATTTGAAGCAAAATAATTAAATTTTGAACCAAAGCGATGAATCTTCAACCTAAAAATGATTTTTCAACTGGACAAATTCTCTACAAGTTGATATCTTAACTGGAAAATATTTTTATTTTAATTAATATTAATTGAGTTTAACCAGAAAAGATGAATTTTCAACAAAACATATGAAATTTTAGCCAGAAAACACTAATTTTCAATTTAAAATAACAATTAATAATATTTTAGCAAAAATAGAATAGCACATTTTAAGTCAAGAAAATTAATACTCAACCGAAAAAAGCTAAATTTTAACGAAATATTTTAATTTTCAACCAAAAAGTTCATTTTTCAACCAAGAAGATTAATTTTTCACCAAAAAAGACGAATTTTCAACCAATTACTTGAATTTTCAACTTGAAAGAATTAATTTTTAACTGAAAAGATAATTTTCAACCTAGAAAAGAATAGTTAAATTTTCACTTAAAAAATAGATTAAAAACCCAAAATTGAACAAATTTGCATCCAAATAGTTGCATTTTCAACAAAATAATTATATTTCAAAACAAATAGTTGAGTTTTTTAACAAACCAAATGAATTCCGAACACAAAATATAATAGTAGAGTTTTGAACCAAAAATATGAATTATTAATAAAAAATTTCATTTTCGTCCAAATAGTACAATTTTCGATCAAAATGTTGAATTTTCAAGCCCAAAAGATGAATTTCCTACAAAAAAAAAGGTTATTTACGCCCAAATAGTTACATTTTCAAATAAAAAAGATTAAGTTTCAACCAAAAAATAATAACTTACTACAAAAAAAAAGACAAATTTTCAACAAAGTAGATGAATTTTTAACCAGAAAAGATCAATTTTCAATTTAAAATATAAATATTCAAGTAATAATGGAATAGTTACTTTTTCAGTCAAAACAAATAATTCTTAACCAAAGAAAAAGAATTTTCAGTGAAATAGTTAGATTTTCGACCAAAGAGATGAATCTTCAACCAAATAAAACGATGAATCTTCGAAAAAAAAAAATAATAATTTTTAACAAAAGAGTTTAATTTTCAACCAAATAATTTTATTTCCAACCTAAAAGATGAATTTCCAACTGAAGTGATAAATATTTAACTGGAGCACTCGAATTGTTAACTGAAAAGAAGAATTTTTAAACAAGAAAATTAATTTTCAAATAGAAAGATAATTTTGTAGAAAAAAATATCGATTTTTTAACAAAATACATGAATTTTTTCAAATGAAATAGTTGAACTTTCAATTAGAAAAGACAAATTTTCATCTAAATTGTCGAATTTCGAACGAGAAAAAATCAATTTTCAACTGAAAATGGAATAGTTAAATTTTCAGTTGAAGAAATTAATTTTCAATCAAAATAATGAATTTTCAATCATAAAAATAAACTTTCTACAAAAGACGAATTTCCCACAAAGTAAATGAATTTTCAAAGAAATAGTTTAATTTTTGAATGCAAATTATCAATTTCCAACCAAATTGTTGAATTTTCACAAAAAAAAAAAAAGATAAATTTATTTTTAACGAAATAGTTACGTATTCAACCAGAGAAGAATTTTAAATTGAAATGATGAACCTTCAAATGTTCTAAATTGGTCAAAATTGTTAAAAGACTAAAAACTGGATTTTTGCTACAATCAGAAGTAAATTCCCGGTTTTTAAATTAAATTCCCAGTCTTTCCCGGTCAAGTTGCCACCCTAAATATTAAAGTCTGTTCATTGCAATCTATAAAATGATTGGTAGAGTTTACAAAAAATGTCTAAAAATGTCTTCATTTATTGCGTTATGATTAAAAGATAAATTATATCTTGATAAATAAAAAAAATTTTCAGTAGCAAGGTTTCTTCTAAACGAGATTTTTCTTTCATAATAGACTGAAAGATTCAAATTACTTTTCGCATTTCAATAAAAAAACCTGTCTAAAAAAATTAATTCAAGGTTCTCGTGAAAAATTCAAGGAGATTTCCAGGTTTTCAAGGCTCAACAAAAATTCAAGAAATTATTTCTTGGTTCAATTTTCAACTAAATATTTGAATTTTTAACTGAAAAAAAATTGCTTCAACCTAAAATAGAACAGTTACATTTTTAGTTTAAAAAAATGATTTTCAATCAAAAAGTCGAGTTTTGAATTGAACCAGATGAATTCCGAACCCAAAACATAAGGATATACTTTTCAACCAATCGGATTTCCAATCTCACCTGTAATAGCCAACATCTTTATGGAAAATCTAGAAACTAAAATCTTTACTCTCTAAATCTGAATTAGTAGAAAACTACTATTTGGTAATAGTTTTCTACTAATTCAAATAGCGCCGATTCGTTTACTGGTAATTAGTAAGAATCTACTAATTCAATGTGTAAGAAGAACTGACTAAATGGATTAGTAACTATATCCACTAAAGGAATTGGTAATGCTACTACCAAATGAATTGGTAAATGTATTGCTGGTTACTATTTCAAAGGGTAGTCTCAAGTAAACTTAAAAACTGTTTTTTCAAAGAAGAGAAGTTTATTCAAATATATTATTCTATTATTAAAGTCGAATTAAGTCCGATTAAAAAACAGGTTAGTTCAATCCAAGTTGAAAACATGCTATTGTAATAATTAAAACTAGAATATTAATAATCTTAAAAGGTTTTACAAGACAAAAACAACTGCGAAGTCGTAACTGTTTTTCCTTTAGGTAGATAAAACTATTAAAATATAATATAATGCTTGGTGGAGAGCTTTGTAAGTTTGCACCATACAATGTACGGCTTTACAGTTGTACACTTATTGTCTTTGATTGATTCCGGATACCCTCTACTTCCTTAGACACGTTACTAGCATCCTAGAATACACAATTTTAATTACATACTTTTCATTAGTATATCATGGTTAATTATTATAACAGTATAGCTAAATGAAGAAATCATACCTGAAAAAACATTCTCTGACAATTTCAAGTTCTATTCAGATATGTCAAGTTTTTTTTTAAAATAATTTTTATATTACGGAGCCATTCAAATATTTCTCTTTTTTTTAATCGACTCGGAATAAGTCCACAGTTTCGCGAGTTTATTATAAATTTATATTTCTGTTTCTGGGGATTTAATGAATATTTTTAATTTAGGAATCTTCAACAAATTATATTACAAGATATTCTCAAATATATTAGCACCATTAAATACTTAAATAACCAAATAATACTAAGAACATAATCAATTATTTATTAAATTTGTCTATAAAGTCTATGAAATTGAATAATAATTTAAACAAATTTTTATTTGATAGTTAACAGTTGAATTTTGAACTAAAAAAGATCAGCTTTCGACCAAGAATGGAATAGTTGAATTTGAACATAACAAATTAATTTTCCAGAGAAAAAAACTGTATGAACTAAAATGATGAATCTTTTACTGAGATAAATGAATTTTTAACAAAAGCGTAGCTTTTAACCAAGTAGTTTTTATCTTCAAACATAACTATGACATCCCAACTAAAATTATGAATACCTAACTGGAATACTTACATTTTCCACCAAAAAGATAAAATTTTAAACAACAAGATTAATTTAGAAACATAAAGAATGATTTTATACAAAAAATACGTATTTTGAAGAAAATAGAAGAAATCTCAACTGAAAAAGACAAATATTCAACCAAATAGTTGAATTTTCAGTTTAAAAAATTAATTTTCCAGAAAAAAAGCAAATTTTTAGCCAAAGTGTTGAATTTTCAACTAAAATGGTGAACCATTGACTGAAATAATTGAATTTTAAACTAAAAATTATCATTTTTCCACCTGAAATTGAATGATTTCATTTTGAATTTTGTATTTTGTTAAACCAAAGAGATGGCTTTTTAAATGAAATGTTGGAATATTCGACTGGAATAATTACATTTCCAGTTTCAATAAGAATTGATTTTCTGTAAAAACGAATTTTCAACAAAGTAGCTCATTTTTTAACCGAAGAGATAAATTTTTAATTGACATGATGAATCTTGCACAAAAAAATTAATTTTAAACAAAAGATTTCAACTTTTAACTCATTAATCAAATTTGTATTCCAAAAAAGATGAATTCTGAACGAAAAATGTAGTAGTTGACATAAAAAAAATTAACTTTCAATCAGAAACAGTTGAATTCGACAAAAAAACTACTTTTCAACATGAGTTGAATTTTCAACTTGAAAAGATTTTTCAGTCAAGGGAGAGAACAAATTGCAAACAAGCTTTTGAACTATCAATGAAGAAGATGAATATTTGAATTTTGAACTAAAAACGATCAATTTTCAAACAAAACTATAGTAGATACATTTTCATTTCAAAATTAAATACACTAAATTAAAATTTGCACGCTTTAAATTATGTAGATACTTTTATTTTAACGTGTCCGCAGTTTAACAGTAAGGTGGGTCAAAAATGAATGTTTTGAAGACAAAAGAGTGTTCGATTCTGTTTAAAATTTAGATTAAACAATCATTTGTGTGCCTTAGTTACACTAGATCTGATGATTATAAGGGATGCCTCAAAAGCGTAAGTTTAAAACATGAAAAAATACTTCAAAATCTTCTTTAAAAAGAACCTCTCTATCCGTAACAACAATTAAATGAAAATTTTTAACCCAAAAGTCCGACTCAGAAGTTGTAAATTGATTTTTTTTAAATTTTGAACCTCTACGTATCTTTTAATGTACGATGAGTGAGTATTCTGCAAGTTAGAGATAAAAAATAGAGCCTTTCTCAAACTTTTAGTTGATTACGATATGGTACGTTGACTTTCATGTAACATAGTCTACTATCAATATTATGTTTAAAAAAATCATGTTGAATGGAAATTACTAACTATTTACCAAAAGTACATAATTTTCAATTTTCGATAGACACTAGAAACTTTAATAAAACAAATAATTTTACATTCACTTATTGTTACGAATAACAGAATTGTTTGAAACAAGACTATTATTCAACTTTTACCCTCTTTGAAGCAACATTTTTAAGGCAGCACTTACAGAAAGTTAGAATTTCCCGACCAAGTTCTCCGAGGCTAGAGGCATACTTTATTAATTTTCTCTTTATTATTTAAAATTCAAAAGCTGTTTTGACTAAGGATAAACTTATTGTACAGAGCTAACAATCAGTCATATCATTGATTTAAATGGAATATGTAATAATATTTTACATTCGGACATTTGGACAACTCCAGTGCACTCTTGAAGGTTAGCATCTTGACTTACTTGCAAATTTTAGAAAAAAATATATGAATAAGAGAATATTTGCTTTTTATACCTTCCAGTTTCGTTACAGTGTCTAAATCTAAGTGGCTTTCAAGTATTTTAGCCAATTCTTGCACACTGTATTCCTCGAAGGTCTTGAATTTTTCTGAAAATAAATTTTAGTTAACCTAACGTTCTTCAATGACACTTTCCCAGTTCCCTTTAAACTATTCACTTAATTACTGATATTAAACAAAATCTTACCCATTTTAAAGAAGCTAAGATAAACGATTCACCCTGAAATAAATTGCAGTTCTAACCCACTTTTTGCCATCAGAATCCACTTATTCACAAACTCCGGAACATTCTGGGAACGAACAATAGCTATAGTTATTCTAACCAATTTCACGAGTTCACATTTTGGCTGCATTGGAGAAATAGATGGTGTATTGACAAAACATTAACCCTTTTTAATTAAAACTCAAAAAACAGCAGAATGTATTTTAAAAATTGTTAAATTATGTTTCCTTAGCAATTCATTTCTACTCTTCGAATTAGTAAGTTGTTACTACTAAACAGATTAGTAGAATACCCTCACTAATTCATTTAGTACCATAAATCTTACCATTTCATGTAGTAGAAAGTGATAAAATTACTAATTTAACAGTCGGATACAATGCTACTTATTCAATTAGTAAAATTTCTACTAATTTGGATTTAGAGAGTAACAAATCCAAGCTTAAACCGGAATATCAAATCCCTTGTTCTTGTGGTAAGGTCTATATTGGAGGAACCGGGAGTGCGGTGAGCCAACGTGTAAAGGAACATGAGAATAAAGTCAGGCTAAAACATTTCAGGCAATCAGCAGTAGCTGAGCATCATATCGAAACAGGACATAGTATTGTATTTGACAAAACAACCGCCATAGAAAAAACGTACAATAAATTTCTAAGAAAACATAGAGAAGCAATCGAAATCTGAAAACACCGTAATAACATCAATAGGGACAATGGATATAATACCAATCCGATTTGGCTCTCCGTCCTCCCGGGTTTTTTAAAAAAGACTTAATTGGCCAATCAAGTTCAAGCAGTCCCCACCATGGGGCGCTCTGGCCAATCACAGGCATCGTTGAGAATACATATATAAGAACAACATAACCTGAAGAAGTGAACTGCAATGTTCACGAAACGTCGGCAACATTCATAGTTCCGCACACGATTGAACCCCGAAAAATCTTTAAATTTCAAATTTTTAATTTAAATTCAATAAAAAAATAAGCGTTCAACCAATAATAGTTTGATTTTATTATTGGGTTCCATTAATTCAGTTCACTTTTAAGCGAAAAAGCTAAAAAAGGGGAAAAACCGGGAATTCTTTAAAATAGTGGAACGAGAGTGAAGTCTGATAAAAATTTACGAACCACAATAATAAAATGCAAAAAAATACAATTATACAGCATAAAAAGCTCCCCGCAATTCTAGAAACCGAAACATTTATCTGCTCATTCCCCAGGGAGTGAGATATAAACTGCTGATTAAATTATGTTTACCCCCCTTGAAAAAGCAGCCCATCTGGAAGAATTCACGAAGCAGCAGCAGTGCCACAAGGGCATTAAGAAACTCGGAATTAATCAACAGGATAAAATATTGTGACGCCAAAAAAGTTTTTACAGTTAGCTCTATCAAAAGAATGTTTTTTTTTTCACAAATTCACCAGATCATGAGTCATGTGCCATCAATTATCTGTTTGGCTTTCAAACATTTATGATCTCCGTTTATATGGAGTTCCTCTCGAGATATTGAGAATCGAAAGGATCATTGTCATTTCCCGGTTATTTATCGGGGGAGCCGCAACAATAGGATTATTCGTACTGTCGCTCTGATCTCTCCTCTTTCTGCCTTTTTGGAAAATGTAAAATGTTCCTTCTCTACTCGAGAATTCTTTTTCTTCTTTTGCCCCTCATTCACAATCCGGAACAAATGCCGCACTCGAACTCCTCCCCATTTTCGCGGTAAGCATTCAGACAGTTATTTATTGCTCTGACTTGGAGGACTTCTGGATACCTGTGCTCCTCTGGCTCCTCTGTTCTCTCTCTTTCTTGACAAAACGCGCACCTGGCAGAGGCGCGCGTGAAAACGGTTGCACCCAATTTCCAGAGGGAATTTTTCCAGTCTTTCAAGTTTCGACATCTTTTTTCTGAGATTTAAGAGTTTACCTCACAGGAAAAAAAACAAAAGGTAAAAAACATTGCAGGTGAAAAGTGCTGGGGGTGAGGGGTCATTCCTGAACTGGGTTACCAATTTTGGTTTATTTTTGACCACCCTCGTTGAAAACCGTAGTTTTTT
>CAKNXH010061100.1:0-33324 GCA_932178445.1 Andricus quercusramuli
CACTCTGAAAATTGGAGGTCTCATAGGAAAAAATCTCAGCTTTCTTTCAAAACTATTTTGAAGAAAAAAAAAGTCGCGAAATTTGAAAAAAAGTCAAATTTATTTTTTATTTTCAAAAATTCGGGTCAAATTTTGACTTTTTTTGAAAATCGTTATCACCACCAGAAAGTTTGTGGAAAAATCTATCGAAAATATTCGAGGTGAAATTTTGTTTCATTCAACAGGACAGAAGTTACAAACGTTTGAAAGTAAGGCTTTGCTTGAAAACCCCATAAATTGTACCCCCTCCACTTTGATAAATCACACTGGTCAACATTTGATACAAGAATTATCACCGGACTTCATTAGGGTATACTAGGGTTTTTGGGGTCGCTGATTTTGAATCCGAGGTCGGTTAACTTCTATCACGTCAGGTTCAAGGTCACGCCAAGGTCATACTGATATGAAAGTGTTAGAAAAATGTGAGAAAAATCATATATAGGTTTTTGGGGTCGCCGCGTTCGAATATGGGGTTTTCTTAACCCTGCGAGGTCACCCAGAGGTCATTTCGAGGTCACGCCAAGGTCATACTGAGATGAAAGTATAAGAAAAATATGAGAAAAATCCTATATAGCTTTTTGGAGTCGCCGAGTCCAAATATGGGGTTCGGTGAACCCTGTGAGGTCACCCAGAGGTCATTTCAAGGTCACGTCAAGGTCATACTGAGAAGGAAGTGTTAGAAAAATTTGCGCGAAATCCTATATAGGTTTTGGGGGTCGCCGAGTCCGAATCTGGGGTTCGCTTAACCCGTTGAGGTTACCCAGAGGTCATTTCAAGGTCAGGTCAAGGTCATACTGAGACAAAAGTGTTAGAAAAATGTGAGAAAAATCATATATACGTTTTGGGTGTCGCTGAGTCCGAATCTGGGGTTCGCTCAACCCTGTGAGGTCACCCAGAGGTCATTTCAGGGTCACGTCAAGTTAATACTGGAATGAAACTGTTAATAGAAAGAAAAAAAAACATGAAGATTTTAGAGTTTAAATCTTCGGTTCCTTTGGTCCTACAAGATCACCTGGACATAATTTCAAGGTCAAAATCAATTCAGGGTCTTTAACAGTATGTAACGTGTTTGCAACCAGGGCACCTCCACGTGACACAGTGGGATCAAATAAAAAAACGAGGTTCAAAATAACTTGTAGCTGGCAATTCCTAACCGATTTTGGAATTTATGAGAAAAATTCAGCATTAAATTTTGAAGAGATTTATGTGGCCTGGTTTTTAAGTTTTTTTTTTTGTTAAAATTTTATGTTAATGCAAAGAGTGAAGAAAAATTAACCAAGATGGACTTAGTAATTTATGCCGAGACTTAGGACTTTCAAAAGATCAATCTGAACTATTAGCGTCCAGACTGGAAGAGAAAAATTGCTTAGCTACAAGTACACTTATAACTCACTATCGTTCGAGAGAATGTCCAGTCAGAAAATTTTTCTCAGAAATGAATAGTTTATTGCAATAATATTGAAGGCTCAGTTAACGAATACAAAATTGAATATTCGGCTAGTGTTTCTGTTATATTGGCTGCAGAATATCACAATTTTGAGTTATGATTACAAAAATTAAAACACGGCGACCCCAAAAACCTATATAGGATTTTTCTTATACTTTCATCTCAGTATGACCTTGGCGTGACCTCGAAATGACCTCTGGGTGACCTCGAAGGTTAAGCAAACCCCATATTCGGACTCAGCGACCCCAAAAACCTATATAGGATTTTTCTCACATTTTTCGAACACTTTCATATCAGTATGACCTTGGCGTGACCTTGAACCTGACGTGATAGAGGTTAACCGACCTCGGATTCAAAATCAGCGACCCCGAAAACCCTAGTATACCCTAATGAAGTCCGGTGATAATTCTTGTATCAAATGTTGACCAGTGTAATCATCACAATAATTTAATTTTTGGTGTGAGAAGTACTATCTAATAGGACTACAATTAGGCCAATTTTTAGCCCGATCGGACAACTTTCATTTTTGAGGTGGGTACACTTCAGAAATTATGCCCCATGTATAGAATATGTGGCATAAATTTCAGACCAATCGATTCGGTAGTTTCGGAGATTTTTTCAGCAAGCGGTAAAAACGTGGTTTTGAGGCAAGTGCCATTTAATTATATATATATAGCGCATAAAATAAACTAAAGAAATTTTTTTAATTTAATTTAAGAGTATATTTACAGGAGAAGTCCGATAAGTTTCTCATTTCGGGGCTGTAGGGGCGGAAAATTCCAGGAATTGCGGACTAATCGGATGCCCCCTCTAGTATCAGGATATTAGGTGCGCGCATGCGTAAGAATGATGCGCAAATCATGAGCAAAATAGCACACGTAGTGGGAGAACCCCAATTAGTGTGCGTGCCGTGCGTGTGATGACGTTTTAAGGGGAGTGTACACTTATCGGACGGTAACTTATCGGACTTGTACTGTATTAGGCACAACAAACCCTAAATCAATATCTTTCTTCATGTTAAAAAAAAAATTACAAAAAAATCGCATTTTTTTCGCGCGGAGAAAGTAGAACCCGGCCTTAAAACTAACATCCTTCCACACCTTATCTCTAACGCCGCTCGCTCTTATCGCCTTGCCTTCCTCGCTTCGCCTCGCCTCGCACGCATGTCCCTACTCTCTCGCTTTACCTCGCATTGCCAAACTCTGGGTCCGCGGCTAATAACTCATAATTATCTACTATTTACAATATTTACAGTTTACTGACATTTACTGCTTACTTATATTTACTTCCTCCTCTATTTACAATCTTTCCTTCTCCATTCCTCTTCCTCCTTCCTTCTCTTCTTCTCCATTTCACCCAACATTCCCTTCACCCATGCTACTGCCCTTTTGTCCCCCCTTTCATGCATCAATACCTCCATGCTTATCCCACTCCTTTCCACCTCTAAGCACTCCTCCAACCAGTGCTCCACTCTTGCATCCCCCTTCCCATATACCTCACACATCCTCTTTTCCCTAGAGAGCCAGAACCTATTATAATCCTCCATGCACCCACATCTCATCCTCGCTACAAGCTCCTGACTTCCTTTCTCTCCTTTCTCACACAAATATTGCGCCCTCGACCTTGGCATAATCCACACATAGTTCCCGTTAAACCTTGACTCTCTTATTCTCTCTTCCCCTGCTGTATTCTCTCTCTCTCCATGCCGTTTTTTTAACCAACTCATACACCTTCCTTCCTTCCTCGTGCATCCTTCCCACTTCATCCATCTGCAGTCCATTCGTTCTAAAATACCTTTCCCTTTCATCCTCTATTTTCCCACCCCCTGTCCTGTTCTCCTTCTCCCACCAACACTCCCTAACCAGCTTACTTCCCCCCTCCTCCAGAAATTTCTCCTCATACTTACACGCCCGACTCCCCATTAAAATCCCTACACTCGTTCTCCCCGTCTCCCTCCTGACAATATAATTAGGCGTGTTCCTTGCCAGCCCCAGCGTCCACTTTACATACCTCTCCTGTGTCCTATTTACGTCTTCACTTTCCTTCCACCTCACACCCCTACTGACCTACTCCATATAATAGCACACTCATCACTAGTGAGCCAAACAATTTCATTCTCCTTCCAAAATCATCTGCGAATATCTTCTTCCCCAACCCCCACACCTGCCTCATCACCACATTTGCCCTCCTCACTCTCTCTTTTATGTGACCATCCACTCCCCCATTCCTCCGAAACAAGAAGCCCAGGTACACAAACTCTTTCACCTCCTGCACAGCCTTTTCCTTCCACTTCCACTCCCGTCCCTTATCCCTTCCCCCTCCTTTTCTGAACATCATAACCTTGGACTTTTCCGCATTCAGCTCTAACCCCTTTTTATCCAGGTATCTTCTCAACCTCTTCATCATCTCCTTTAACGCCTCCTCGCTGCTTGCCAGCAACATTATGTCATCTGCATAAGCTAGTGACCAAATTCTAACCCCTCCTATCCTGACTCCTCCTACCACCCCGGCCTCCAGCCTACTTTCCATATCAGCAATTAAAATCGCAAAAAGCGTTGGGATAAGCGGACACCCTTGCCTTAACCCCCTATCCATCCAGAATCCCTCCGAAATCCCCTCCCCTCCTCTCACTCTGTCTTTGGTCTCTGCTGCAGAACGTAGATATTGTCGATAGTACTCCTACCAGCCCTAAAGCCCGCCTGCGTCTTCGGCAATATTCCTTTCCCCTCGACATCCTTCCGCAGCCTCTCCGCCACCACCATCGCGTATATTTTATACGCCGTATTCATTAGCGTAATCCCTCTATAATTTTTCTGTCTATCTCTATCTCCCTTCTTATACAGTGGCACTATTAATCCTTCTCTCCACCCTCCTGGGAATCCCTCCCCTCTCTATACTTTCTTCACTACCTCCTTCAGCCTCTCCCTAACTTCTTGTGTACTAAACAGCCATGCTTCGTTTTCTACCCCGTCCAGCCCTGCTGCTTTTGACTTTCTTAACTTCCTTATCTGCTTCTCTATCTCATCGTCATTCAACTCCTCCATCTCTGCCTCCCCCGTTCTTCTACTCCCACAATCACTCTTCCTTGAATCTGAGCCGTGGAGCTCCCCCCCCCCCCCCGCACACTCTTCGAAAACTATATTACACCCCGTTCTAGATCCGTCGGTTCAATTTGCCTCGAGGGGTGTTAAGTAAGTTTTTTCATGTTTCATTCAGATAGATCGAAAAATGCCCGAAATCATCAAAGTGGTTGGTTCCACTGATTTTTTGATCAACTCAACATTTTTTTTACTTATGAACTATGTTGGGTTAAGACTATAATCATATTTATTTTTTGCAATTGAAATAATTTGAAATCAATTCATAAGGCAGCCTTCCACTTCTTCAGCTTTTAATTGTAAATCGTAATTTCAACATTTGCAATTAATTTCAAGTTTTAATTTTTTTAGGGTGCATCAAGTAAAGAAACCTACACAGTTATGTCATCAGACACAAATCGGGATTTGATACATGCTTGCCGTGATGGAAATTTAGAAAGAGTGATGTCAATTCTTCAACATGTTAATCTCACTGATTATCCTGGATGGTCCAAAGGATACGTTTTACTTTCCGCAGCATTAGAGAGAAACCCGAGAAAATCCATGGAGATTGTTAAGTTACTCTTACAGCATGGAGCAAAAGTAAACAGTAAGACGAACGCATTATGGGGAAACTCCGATACACCGCTCCATCATGCTGTCAGGACTAAAAATGTAGAAATAGTCAAAATGCTTTTGAACCATGGTGCTGTTGTTAATGCTAGAAATACTACTAATTATGAAAGCATGCCTCTGCATATATCCATCAAGAATGGAAGTGAAGAAATCGTGCAGCTATTATTAAGCCGAGGAGCAGATATTGAATCCACTACTAAACATGGTTATAGACCACTGCATCTAGCAGCAGAAGCATGTAATCACAATATAAAAATCATTCAGTATCTTCTAAATTACGGAGCTGAAGTTAATTCAGTTGGAAAATTTCTGAACAGAGATAATTATTTTACGGCGTTATATTTGTCAGCAGAGGGAAACATCGATGCAGTGAAACTCCTTCTGCAACATGGAGCTGATGTAAATTATGTGAGCACTTGTAATTATAAAAACGAAAAAAGAAACACCTCGGTGCTGCAGAAAGCCGTAAAATGTGGCAGTGATGGCGTTGTGGAACTCCTTTTACAATATGGAGCAACAATCAATTCAAGCTACAATTCTAGTTCTGAACTCCTCCACATTGCTGCAAGTCGTGGATCAGAGAAAATCGTTCAGCTTCTGTTGGAAGATAATAACGAAATTGAGGGACAAGACGAGGAAGGGTTTACAGTACTTCATAAAGCTGTAAAAGACGGCAAACTAGGAATTGTCAAATTACTCTTAGAAAAAGGTTGTTCTGTAAACACTACTGCTAATTCTGGGATGACCCCTCTGTATACTGCTGCTGAAAAGGGAGATACGCAACTTGTCCAGATTCTTCTAGATTATAAGGCTAGCATTGATCAAGATATTGATGATATTAGCCACAAATTGGCATTTTGTTTGGCAATAATAGGAAAGAATTCGCAGAATATAGTAAACATGCTTTTGGACCGGCGTTTTACTATTGAAGCTGAAGATTTCGAGAAGTTTGCAATACCAGAACCCCTACATTCAAAACTGGAAGCTTATTCTCGTCAGGAGAAGTTTATGAGAATTTCGCAGGAACTACTGAAAAAGAAAGCAACTACTCAAGTACTACTTCAATTTCAAGTTTTCCAAGCTTCAGTTAGGAATGGATTTGTGGAGATTGTCAGGCAGCTTTTAAAAGAAGACCTGAATTTAAATGCTTCATTAGAGAATGGTCAAACCTTATTGCATGATGCAATTGAGTCTTCACAATTTCCGGTTGCTGAAGAACTTCTAAAACATGGTGCTAAGGTGAATGCTGTGGATGAACGTAAGAGAACACCACTTCATATTAGTATCCTTTTAAATTCTGAACAGGGTGTCGCGTTTCTGTTGAAACGCAAAGCTGATCTGGAAGCTCGAAACGAAGACTGTGAAACACCACTTCATTTAGCTGCTGGTAGAGGGAATTCTGTCGCAGAATTTATTTTGAAAGCTGGAGCCAATGTTAATTCTGCGAACAAAAAGGGATCTACCCCCCTTCATCTTGCCGCCAAACGTCAGCATGAGCATCTAGTTCAATTACTTTTATATTACGATGCTGAAATTGATGTCGAAAATGAGAAGAAGGAAACACCTTTAGATGTAGCTAAAGAAGAGTATCGAAGCAAAGCCGTTTTACAATTGCTCTTAGAGTATGGCAGCAAATATCGGATTAATAGTAGCGATACACACTTGTATGGTAACAATAAGTTAATCATGGAGCACGCTATAAAAATGCAAGCGGCTGATCTAAATGATATTAAAGTTGAAGTTCCACCGCATATGGATGATTTTCGTACGAAATGCGAAGACGAGGTTAAAAGGATAAAATGTGAAGAGATTGGACGAAATATTTCAATGTTCGATTTTTTTACGAAAAGAAAAAGTAAAGTCGCAGCGTTCATGAGAAATGAAAACATCATAAAAATTATCAACACGAAGCTGTATAAAGAATTGTTTCCTTTATATAGCAGCATGTTGGAAATTCGCATTAACCAAGGAAAAACCCGAAATCATTTGACGGAACAAGGTGCTACATGTCTTCGATCTCTATTGGAAAATCTGGAACTGAAAATACCTGATCTTGTAATTCTAGAAATTTTCTCTTTCTTGAGTAATAGAGACTTGCGAAATTTAATTTATACTTCTCCGATCGAGTTTGAAGAAAACTTTTCTGAGCTACTTTCCAAATAATCTATGTTGGAACAACCGTTTGGTCCCTTATTTTATTCAAAAATGTTCCCACATTTGTCCAGAATTCAAGAAGTAACTGAAATTTCACTAATGGTATACTTTAAACTTCAGTTACATGTGTCTAAAAGTTTGGGCGGAAAGTCCTAATAGTGTATTCTGACACTTAATTGATAGCTATATCAAGTTATATGGTTTATTAGCTTTTATCATTTTTTTTTCCTAATTTGAACATTATCAAAATAATAATAACTTAGTTGTTGAGAGATTTTATGCATATGATTGTCGTTTAGTTCATAAAAGGTTTTGTTCGTAATTTCGACTTTCATAGAGTAACGTACTTAAAACGATTCGCCTACATTATAATAAAGACATAATTTTATACGTTTATTAATAAAAATTTGTATAATTAGTCGTATTATTTTTTGGGTGAAAAAAATGAATGAATGGTGTTTGAAGTATATTATATAAATATTATGCAAGTAATTCTCTAAAATTAAGATTGAAGGAATTAATATTTTAATTAAATAATTCATAATTATAAACAGAAATAGATAAACAGTCGATAAAACTAGCTATGAAATTAATTTAAGACAGGAAGAAAAGGTGCAAAGTGAATAAACAAAAAAGAGCCTTCGAATTTAGTTAATATTACAACACCTTTATTATAAAAGTGACCAGTGCCACGTGACCACGCAATTCTACGCAAACTTTAATCAATTTTCTAAAAAATAATATTTATAATTTATGTATATATAATATATTAGTATCTAATGATTTCTAAATTTCTGAATACATTTAACTGTTCGCATCACACTACAAAAATGGTGTATGTATATTGTATATACAGTTGACTGCTCTTACCTTCTTCAAAATGCAAAATAAGTTATACGCAATAATTCATTCTGCTGCAACACTCATACTTCTGGATTTTATCACAGTATATGAAACACGCACGGCATTTATTTTTTAAAAATGAGTAAAAAAATTATGAAGAACCAACCGATTTAAATAGAGTCAACCGGGTTCACCATTCGCCGAGGTAAGTTTCTTCTAAAGAGTTGTATATCTTCAAATCATGACCGTACCTGAAAGACATTTTTCAGTATTAATATTAAGCAAAATTGTCGTCTAATTTTTAAAAGTTTGCAATCAATTAAGATTTTTTCAAACACTTACTCATTGAAAGCTTCTGCAACTTCAGAAACCTTACTGGGATGACATACGATCGTAGTTCTGCAAACTTTCGGCTCCAGTAGCTTTTCTACATACTGAGCTGCAACACGATGAACGTCTTCGAGTGAAACATCCGAAATGTTTTTAATAATTTGCCGATTATAATCATGAGGTACGTTTCGGTAGTATGCCAATAACGATTGTGATATCATGTCTCTCACAGTCTTTTCTTTATTGATGAATTTGAAAATTAGCGAAGACTTCGCAGAGTCGAACAAAGTAGGCTCCCACTTGTCTTTTGAAAGATGCACCTCCTTCAAATAGAGATAAACAAATGAAGGTTTAAATTATGAGTTAGTGGTATTCAGAGCACAAGAAGTTAAAGGTACTCACTATAATTGTTCTCGCCTCTTTGTAGGCCCCAATAACATTCGTCGCCCTGTACAGGGACAAATAGAGAAGACCATCGTTTGGTTTTGCGAATAAACTGTAGCCATACGCAAGTCCGTGACCTCGGATATTCTTCCACATAGGACCCTAAAAGTTCAATTTTGTAAAGAAAAAGAATCGGCGTCTGACCTAGGTCCGTCGACTCAGCGCCGCCATCAAGATGATTTAGAACTCTGAATTAATTACTTAACACTTGAAAATTCACCCCTTTTATAATTTCTCCCGAAAACTACTCTTCCACGTAAATTTATGTAGCGGAACTTATATATGGGTAATTGTCAAATTGTGGGCAAATTTTAGCACCTACAGTGGAAATTATATTATTATTAGGAATTAAATATTTCATAACGGAAATTGATCTTATCGCATGTAAAAATTTTTAATCCAAAAGGGGCAGTTATTATGAAAATAAGAAATAATAATGAATCCATGCGCACGCGCATGCAATCAGTCGTACGCTGTTCTATTGTACCGTACGGTAATGATGCGAGAAAAATGTTAAAGTTTAACCTTTTTTAATGTTTATAAAAAAATTAAAAATTTGAATTATAAAAAGTCACCTACTTATGAAAGAAAACACCGCCAAGCAAGTAACGGAATGGTTTTTATAATTTTTTTTCACCCCGAAAATAGTTTTTAACGCACGTACGAGAATGACGTTTTTGTTGTCAAGATGCACTTTTCAGTTTTAATATCGGATTCACAAAAAAAAAAAGTTAATATTTTAAGCTCAATTTTATAAAATCTTGTATTAAACGATACGCCTAATATTTCTGTATTTTCTACTCAACGGTAACTACAATATTTTACTAGAAAAAAAGACGTACGGTAATGACGTCTGAAATGGCAAAAATTGAGTGACCGACTTCAAGGTTTTTAACATATTATTTATTTGACTTAAAAAATGTGCATTGATTAAATTTATGTTCATGTGAAGTTTACAAACTTGATACGTTAAGCGTTTTTCAGATTACTGCCTAAAAAAATGAGAAAATCAGTTTATCCTTGTGCAAAGTGAGGTTGGGACGCCGTACGGTAATCACGTTTCGGGTGTTCTTATATTATTATTATTATACCATTAAGCCATTTCCCTTTCGGGGTAGGCGTGACTTGCTCGGTTGGAAAGTAGTTTGGGATAAGTATATAGGTGTAAATTAGGTCGTTATATGGTATAAGGTAGATAGGTATATATGTGTTAGGTATAGATATTTTAGATTGATCTGGAGTTTTCGTGTTATTTATTCAAATGACACGTTCACTCCGCAACACTGCTCCGACCCAGGTTGCTGATCAATCTCTCTAGCGATCACCCCAAGTGAGGAGCCTCACAAAATTGTTATGTATGGTTCCCCACTTGGGCCCATTAGTATCCAAGGTCTTTGTTTCAGGCATCATTCACTCTATTGTCACTCTGTTTATAAACTATTTGTCGCCACACTTTTCTGTCCTGGCATACTACTCTAGCTTCCTTTACGTCCATGCATTTCTTCATGCAAGCTCTTCTGTTCCTATGCTTTCTTATGTCTCTTCGGATTAATGTCTCATTTACAGATTCTAACCATTCTTTCGGCGGTCTACCTCTGGGCATTCTGCCATTTACTTTACCTTTATATACTTGCTTCGTCAGTCGTTCATCTTTCATTCTTTCAAGATGTCCGAACCATCTTAACTGATTTCTTTCCCATATGTCAACTAGCGTCTCTCCTGTACCACATTCTTTGAGGAATATCTCGTTTCGGACTTTGTCCATCAGTGTTTTTCCGCATATTATGCGCAGAGGTTTCATGCCGATCGCGTTGATTTTACTCCTGTCCTTTTCTTGACAGGTCCATGCCTCGCTACCGTATAGTACAGTTGGTACGAATATGGAATTATGTATTTTAGCTTTTTTTGATATGTTTTTATTTGTGAGGATGGACCCTGCTCTACCGATAACCTGCTTACCCTTATTTATGCGCCTATCTAATTCCCTATCTATTTTTCCGTCGCTAGTGAATAGACTACCTAGATATACGTACTTGTCAACTTGTTCTAATCTCACATCATTTAGGACAATGTTGCATATTGTTTTCTCACTTTTTCCCTTAAACACCATGACTTTCGTTTTATTCATGTTAATTTTGAGGTCCATGTTCTTCATGCTTGTATTAAGTTTATTCAACATTCTTTGCAAGTCTTCGACTGATTCTGCCATAACAATCTTGTCATCTGCGAAAGCCAACCCACGTACTTTGACGGTTTCGAGATCTATACCTTTTTCGTCGAAGAGGGCAGTTCTTAGACACTTATCCATGAATATGATAAATAGCCACGAGGACATAACGCATCCTTGTTTCACGCCTTGCATAATATCGAACCAGTCACTCAGTTTCCCATTTACCCTTACACTTGCTTTACTACCCGTATATATTGTTTTTATTGCTTGTAGGAGCCCTCCATTCACTCCATACTCTTTAGGGACTTCCCAAAGTTTACTTCTATTTACCGTGTCGAATGCTTTTTCTAGGTCAATAAATGCACAGAAAACTTTCTTTCCTACTCTCAAGCTTTTTTCTGTGATCTGTCTTAGGCTAAATATCTGATCTGTACATGATCTTCCTGGCATAAATCCACTTTGGACTTCCCATATCTTCTCTTCTGTAATTTCCATTACCCTACGAATAAGTATTTTTGAGTATATTTTACTTACGGTACTTAGTAGGCTGATACCTCTGTAATTACTGCAGTTGTTTTTATCTCCCTTTTTATATATTGGTACAATAATCGCCTTTCTCCAATCGTCTGGGACTTCTCCTGTCTCGAAACATAAATTTATCAATTCGCACAACCTGTGAGGTATGTACTCGCCACCGTATTTAAGCATTACAGCGCTAATACTGTCTAAACCAGCAGCCTTACCGTTTTTCAAGTTCTTAATTATATCTCTGACCTCAGTGACACTGACTTTTTCAATTGGGTTTTCTAATGCATTATGTTCAATGTCGTAGTTTTGTTGCCCTATATCTTCACCTCCTAATAGTTCTTTAAAAGAGTCTTTTAAAGCGTCTACTATCCCGTCTATATCATATAGCATTTCACCTTTGCTGTTTCTCATGCTAACAAACTCTGTACTTTTACTTCCCTTCATCTCTTTAAATAATAGTTTCATAATTCCTTCAAAGCAGTTTTTTATTTTGTTCTCTTCTTCTGTTCTGGTTTTCTCTTTAGTCTCTTTGACTAGACGTTTAATTTTCCTCTTTTTGTGTCTGTAATCATTTTTGAGTCTATTTCTCTCCTCATCGCTAAGACCTGTCATGTTCAACGTTCTTTTGTACGTTTCTTTCTTTTCTTGTTGGGCTGCCGCAATTTCATCGTTCCACCACGCATCGCCAGACTTTCTTCCTACCCTCGCCATACCACACACTTCAATCGCAGTTTCAACAATGGTATCACGCAATAAAGCCCACGCGCCTTCTATATCTTTATTCCTTTCAAGCGGCTCCCAAATTGCCTTATCTATGCGTTCGTTTATCTTATTCTGAAAATCTATTTGTACTTCCGGTTTCTGTAAATTTTCGACCAATTGAAGTAAATAGGAACAGCAATGAAAAAAAAAGAACTGACCATTTTGTAGATTATGATAATAAGTGCTCATTAAAATAAAATAAAAAAATCAGCACGAGTTTCTAAGTTAATGTTATATTACTGGGACTTCAAGTTTGCCTTCAATTTGACAATTACCAGCTCTTTTTTTGCTCTCCGATGACATATAATATGTGTCCCAAAAAACCACCCCTAAGTCATACATACCTAACCCTCGTGATCAATAATGTTCTCAAAGTGTAAAAACAACCCTCGTGATGCACCCCTATTATTCACAAAATTTCAAATCAGACCTAGGGTAGTTCCAAAAATAATTTCCAGATAAATGTCAAAAATGAGAATTTTCAAAGTATCGACTCTCGAAAAAATTTTAAATTACATTTCTGACTATTGGCAGCAATTCCGATAACCCTTCTGATGTATCAATGTCCTCCAAAAATTTTAAATGATAATTCGAACTGTTGATATCGCTTCCAGAAATCTTTCTGAATCATCCCTATTATCATTCTTTTCTTTTTTCGTTGGCGATTGCTTTCAGAGTACATATTCGCGCCACTACGTGGCAGTGTGCCGCCGGAAATGCAATTAAAAATTTTTTGGGGACTCTGATACTTTGAAAAGGGTCATTTTTTACATTTATCTGGAAATTCTTGTTGAAACCACCGCTAGGTCTAATCTAAAAACTTGAGGATAATAGGGGTACCTCAGGAAGGTTGTCTGAAGTGATGTTAATAGTCAGAAATGCAATTTAAAATTCTTTGGGGACTTTGGTACTTTGAAAATTCTCTTTTTTGAAATTTATCTGGAAATTCTTAAGTAATTAATTTAGAGTTCGCAATCATCTTTAGGTTGTTTAATGTTGTTTTTACACTGTTATAACATTTTTGATCACGAGGGACAGGTATGTATGACTTCGGGGAAGTTTTTTGGGACACGTATTATATGTCATCGGAGAGCAAAAAAGAGCAAAAAAATCTCCGCTAGCAGTTTTTCTCGAATATTATTATTTTTGATGCGTTTTATATAAGTATACATAAGCTACATAAATTTGCGTGGAAGGATAGTTTTCAGGAGAAATTATAAAAGGGGTAAATTTTCAAGTTTTAAATAATTAATTTATAGTTCTGAATCATCTTTACGCTGTTTCAGGTTGTTTTTATACTTTAAGAACATTTTTGATCACGAGGGGTAGGTATGTATGACTTAGGGGTACTTTTTTGGAACACATATTATATGTTTTCGGAAAGTAAAAAAAGCAAGGAAATCTCCCCTAATCGTTTATTTCATTATAATAATATTTAGTGAGTTTTCATAGGTGGCGGCGCTGAGTGGACGTCGTGCTAGCGCCGCCACCTTCTTTCGGAAGTTTAAAGTGCACAAAAATTGTTGTTTAGCATTGGTGGCGGCGCTGAGTCGACGGACCTCTTTCTGAACTGTTAAGCTTGTCAACTTAGATTAATATGAAATTATTCATTTTTTAATCATTCCGACTTCACATTCCAAAATGCTATCGAAACATGGGAAATAGGGTGATTTTTCACAAAAATAGAGGAATAAAAGGAGAATAGATTCATTTAAATAAAATTAACATAGATATAATATTGAATTCAATATGAAACGCTTTAAATTTCTAAGCTTTTAAGTAGAAATACATTGTATTTTCAACAAAGTAGTTGAATTTTCAACGAAAAAATACGAGTTTTAACCCAAAGATGAATTTTTAACAAAAGACTTGAGTTTTCAAGTTAAAAAGTCGAATGAATAATGGCTTAGAAAATAGTTGACTTTTAAAACCGAAACTTTAATTTTCAAATCAAATAGTTGAATTTAAAAATATATATAATTTTAAACCATACAGAGTAGCATTTGCAACCAAATAGTTGAGAACATTTAAAGCAAAAGAAATTAATTTTTAACGCAGTAATTGAAGTTTTAGTTTGGTTAAAAATTCGATTATTTGGTTGAAAATTTAATTATAATATTGAAAGTGAAACTATATTGTTAAATAGTTACGTTTTTAATAAAAAATTTAACTACTTTGTTAAAACTTCATTTTTTTAGTCGAAGATTCATCTCTGTGGTTGAAAATTTAACTATTTTGATGAAAATCGTTTCATTTTTGTTTGAAAATGAATTTTTTAAACTGAAAATTAAACTATTCCCTTTTGAGATGAAAATTATTTTTTTTTTTAGTAGAAAGTTCAACTTTTTGTTTGAAAATGCATGTATATTACTGAAAATTCGTCTTTCATGGTAGAAATTTAATCTTCTTGGTTGAAAATGTATCCTTTTTGGTTAAAAATGCAGTTGTTTGGTTGAAATATCAACTGTTACATGTTTCGTCGTTGAGAATTCATTTGTTTTGTTGTTGAAAAGTCAATTATTTGACTTAGTTGAACTACTTTCTGGAAAAAATTAATTTTTTTGATTGAGGATTCATAATTATAGTTGACAATTCGACTAGACTGGAACCTCGATTTCTGCAACTCAACTGATGCAACTCATGCGCCTAAGTAAGCGGCCCTCAAGCTGTTTTTCACGCTTGAGTGATCATCGCCTCTCTCTCGGATCCATCGCTGCCCTCATCGCAAAACTGCGCAGGCTAGCAAGGTCTCGGAATGCACAAAAACAGTTTTCAATAATCGAGGCTTCAGTGTATTTGCTTTTAAATGAACTTTTATGTGAAAAATTCTACTGTTTTGCCTAAAATTCATCTTTTTGACTTGAAAATACAACAATTTGATAGAAAATTAAACTATTTGATTGAAAATTCAACTTTTTGTTTGAAAAATCATATTTTTGGGTTGAAAATTCAACTTTTTGTAGATAATTAATCTGTTTGGCTTTAAAATTAATTAATGTTGTTGAAAATTCATATCTTTTGGAAATAATTCGTCTTTTTGTCTTTAAAATTAAATAATTTTGTTGAAAATTCATGTATTTTTTCAAAATTCGTCTTTTTGGTAGAACATTCATCTTCTTGTTCGAAACTTCATGTTTTTGGTTGAAAATTTAACAATTTTGTTGAAAATTCATTTTTGTTGTTAAAAATTATTTTTTTTTTACCTGAAAATTTAACTATTTCATGCTTGGTAAAAACTTTATCCTGTATATTGGATAAGTTAAAATCCAATTATTTTGTAGAAAATTTATGTACTTTATTGAAAAGTCGTCTTTATGGGTAGAAAATTAGTCTTGTTTGTTGAAAACTTAACTTTTTGGTTGAAAAATCAATTATCTTGTTGAAAATTCATCTGTCTTGATTGAAAATTACCTTTTCGTTAAAAATTCATCTTTTCCGATTTAAAAGTCCACTGTTTTCTAAAACATTAGACTTTTTATCTTAACAATTTTACTCTTCTAAAAAAACTGTCTTTTTATCTTAAAAATTAAATTATTTGATTAACTGTTAGACGGTTGCGCCGCCACGCCGCCGGCCAACTTGCTTCAAAACCACGCCGCAACTGATTCGAATTCGGCGCCGTCACCGTGGCGGTGCCGTGGCGTATCGGCACGCCGACGTAATCTTAAGTATATTTACATGATACCGGATTCCTTTCTACCGGGTGATTTGGTGGCTTTTGATTGGTTGCGGAAATTCCTGCGATCAATTAGGAGTTAAAGTAAACCGATTTAAATAAATATCTTATGCTGGAAATTGATATTTTGTTCCTATATATGTTCCTATATATGTCTAACCAAAGAGATGACTTTTTAATCCAAAAAGATTAATTTTTAACAACGTAGTTGAATTTCTAACCAAATAGTTGAATTTTCAGCATTCAAAGATTCTTTTTCAATCAAATGATCGAATTTTCAAACAAGAAAGATTAACAGTTGATAGAGGGTTGCGCCGACAAACTTTTGACCGGCGGCGGCGATTTGAGCAATTTTGATCGGCAGCGCGACGGCGCGCCACCTTCTTCTCTATTAAATGTTAATCTTTTTTGTTTGAAAATTCGATCATTTGATTGAAAAAGCATCTTTATATGCTGAAAATTAACTATTTGGTTAGAAATTCAACTACGTTGTTAAAAATTAATCTTTTTGGATTGAAAATTCATCTTTTATGGTAGAAAAATCATCCTCCTTGGTTGAAAACTTAGCTCTCTTAATTGAAAAGTAACTTTTCTCTTAAAAAGTCAACTGTCTTCGAAAAAATTCGTCTTTTTGTTTTGGAAATTCATCTCTTTGTGTAGACAATCTTTTTCGATTGGAAATTCAACTATTTTTGTTGAAAATTCAAGATTTTTCGGCTGGAAATCTTAGGAACTTGAAGTGTTTCGCCTTGAATTCAATATGTTATCTACATTAATTTTATTTAAAAGAATTCATAAACGTAAAATTCGTCATTAGACAGCGGCTACGTTACTTTGGGGGGAGGGGTGTAGGTAATAAAAGCCCCGCCAGGCCTCGACTACACCACTGGGAATAGGGCAAAGAGTGTGAAGACTGTAATAGAATTTCAAACATTTCGATTTAAAATATTTTAGACAACTATCGTTGCGCTGTCTTGCTCTTCAGGCATTCTGCGTACGAGTTTTTCTTTCTGAAGGTACTTGTCTCGTTTTTCCTCACGACTTTTAGGAGTCTTTCTTTTGCTCGTACGTGCTCAAATGTTGTTCTACTGTTAAAACTTGCGATTTGAAAAAAAAAGCTTTGAATACGGATTCACGAAATTAAAACTTGCTCTATTGCAAACGCTATTGAATAAAATTTTCTATGCATATAGTTTTATTAATAAATTATTAAATTTTTAATATTCTCAGTTAAAATGGTAAAGTTTGTTCCATTTTTGAATTTTAATTTTTAAACGAGATTATGAGAAAAACGGAAAAAAGTCGATTAGTCGTACTTTTCTTTAAAAACTCGCAAAATGTCGAAAAAGTCGCACGATCCGAGCTCTGTGAGTTAGTGGCGCTGTTGCCGCTACATACTATTTTCCCAGAAATACAGAATCAATTACATATTAAAAAAGTGTGAATTACCTCCGCCTGTGTGAGGTACTGAAGATAAACAAGTAATGGGGCCAAATCCGGATGCAGATAATCCTGGATACACGGAACGGATTGAACCAGATAGGCTGATTCAACACTTCCCAGACCGGTGACACAACCATTCAATGAAATTTCTTCTGGCTTTTTTATTAGTGTGCTATCGGAGACAATATTTAACCTGTTCGAACATATTGAAATCAGAAATTCGGAACAAAATTATTTTGAAATATAATTGTATATGTAAGAAAGCTTACTTTGACTTAGAGGAGCTTTCGATCTCAGAAAAGTACTTTTTCCAGGGCGCGTAGACATCTGGATTCTGAGCAATAAGTTTATCAATGTTTACGGCCATATAAATAGCCACAGACTTTGGCGAAGTCAGAATCTTCCTCAGAGTGTTCATTTCAGCTATGACTTCTTTCTGCCCTTCCTCTGTTTCTAAATGTTCCAATAGTTTAGTAAGGAACTTCTGCTGCCGAAGCAAACTGCCCATGTAGTGATTACTTTCTGCAAATTAAGATTTAGATTAGAATAAAACTTCAAAAAATATATAAAGCCTAAAGTTCAGAAATTTTGAACACAAATCAGTGTCTATTAATTACCTTTTGTGTACAACAATCCGTTCAGAAGATCGTCTGCAATCTTACATCCATTTCTTTTTGCTTGTGCTACCTCATTGATAATTTTGGCTCCAGTGACCTTCAGTCTTTCTGGTGTAAATTCTGTTTGATACAACAACTCTTTAATCCATTGGACTCCCTTTGCGTATTTTGACACTTCGAGCTAAAATAATTAAACGAAATCGACGTGTCCATATTATGTATTCGATTTTTGAATAAATTCGGGAATTAAGTATAAATTTAATCACTATATAAATTAACTGATTTATGGGTCGTCCGTAAACTACGTTACCCATTTTAGGGGGGGGTTTGGGTTAATGCCAAAAACTACAGTTGGTAACAGATTGAGGGGGGGGGGGGTCCAGCGAAAGTAACATTACGAACTTAGATAAAATTTAGTACGTTCCTTGATGATACATTTGAAGAAAGTTTGCAACTTTTGCGAAAGATTTAAATATTCAAATATTTGGTTAAAAAAGTTTTCTATTTTAGTCAAAAAATGAAGTATTCTGTTGAACATCTGTGTTTTTGGTAGAAACTTAATCTTATTAGTTAAAAATCTATCTTTTTCGTTGAAAATTCATCTCTTTGATTCAAAATTTAACTATTTTGTTGAAAATTAGTATTTCTTGATTGTATTAGACTGTTTATGATGTAAATTAAACTACCTGATTGAAAGTTGAATTACTTTGTTAAAAATCATAATTTTAGTTGGAATTTCATCTTCAGAGTGGAAAATTTAAACAGTTTTTTTTTTAAACTTAAAATAATATAACTATTCCATTTTTGGGCTTCCGTTTTCGGTACCGATCGTGAGAGAACTCGTTTGTGTCAAGTGTTGCGTTTTTTGGCTTTGGTGAAGGGAATCAGCGTGTGTGGGTGCAGAAAGGGCAGGGAGTGTGGAGAGCAGGTGTAAAGGAAGAAGGGTGAGTGAAGGCAAGTGTGTAAAGGGTGGAAATAAGTTGTGAGAAAGGAAAGTTGAAACGTGCAAATTTTGTTTTGAGGTTAGGTGTAGAAAATAGTTGACGGGCAAGGGGGGCAAGAGGTAGGCAGGTGAAGAGAGGGTAGCGTCGTGGAACAGTGGGTAAGGTTGGATACTGGGATGCCGACGGTAAGAAGTCCGCAAACGGGCGCCAGAGGGCAGGGAGATGAAGAAGCAAGAGCGGACGAGGTTGTGAGCGCGGGTGGTAGGGAGAAGGAATAAAGTGTCAGTAGCGAGGAGGAGGCGTTCGAGACACCGACCAGGGGCGGCTCGACAGAGAGAAGGGGATCAGGCACGAGCCACAAACGAGGGAGACCGTCGAATTTACAGCGCCTCAACAGGCTAGGTAGCGCAGGCTCTAATAGGAGTCTGGACGAATGGCAAAAAAAGGTGAGCGCGACTAGCAATGAAGGGGAAGATAAGAGAAAAAGAGAGGAAGGGGAAGATGATTCTGAAATGGATAAGGATAACAAAAAAGTTAAGATCAAACGAAAAACACCAGACAGAGATAGGCGGAATGGGGGGATGTTTGAGAAGCTGGAAGCCCTCATAAAAGGATTTAGAGAGGAAACAAGGAAGAGTCTGGAAGATATGAATAGACAGGGGAAAGAAGTTAGGGGGGAAGTGAGAAAAGTAAGAGAAAAGTGGGAAGAGTGGGATAAACTCTGGAAAGAGGAGAAAGACAAGGTATGGGGTAAATTAGAGGCCATAGAGATTAGACAGAGAGAGATTGACGAACAGACAAATAGGGAGATAAAACAACTGGAAGAACGGGTAAGCAAATTGGAAGTTAGGAATGAGCATATGGGGAACGAAACAGAGAGTGCGGGAAGAGTAGAAGGGAGTGATAACGGGCAAAATGAGAATGAAAGATTGAAGAAGAGACTGAGTGAGATTGAAAGAAGGTTGGAAGGGGAAGAAAGGGCGAAGAGGAAAAATAACATAGTAGTCAAGGGATTGAAAATAGAGAGTGAAACAGGGGAAATTGAAATCGAAAATCTACTGAGAGATATTGGAATTCGGGTAACGGTAGAAGGAGTTAAGAGAGTAGGAATGACGAAGGAAGGAAAAGAAGGAATGTTTGTAGTAAAAGTAGGGAGTGAGGAGGAGAAAAAGAAAATTATGGAGAACAAAAAATTATTGAAAGGAAGAAGGGAGAGAATTGAAGAGGATTTGACTTGGAGGGAGAGGAAAAGGAGATGGCAAATAGACCAGAGGGCATGGATAGTGAGGAAAAAGGGGCACATGGTATGGATAGGGAGAGACAGATTATGGATAAATGGGGAGGAATGGTTCTGGGACGAGGAATCAGAAGAAATAAGGAAGAAGGGAAAAAGAGTTGAGAAAGGTAGAAAAAAGGAAGATACAAAAGAGGTCAGCGATCAAGCCGAGGGGTTTCCAAAAAGCAAGGCGGAAGAAAAGTAAGGAGGATAGGAGAGGGAAGGGATGGGAAAAACGTAAAAATAGCTTTCTGGAATGTGTCAGGCTTGAAGAACAAGAATGAAGGTTTTTGGCGGGAGTTAGAAAAATGGGATGTGATTATGTTGAGTGAAACCTGGGCAGATGAGAAGGATTGGAAGGGGATGAAAAGGATGATACCTAAAGGGTATGTGTGGACAATGCAAGAAGCAAGAAAGGAACATGTTAAAGGTAGAGGGATGGGCGGCATGGTCTCAGGGGTGAGAAAAGAACTGGCAGCAAAAGGGAGAAAAGAGGAGGATAGGGAGGAAAAGGATGGAACAATGGTAAGAAGGATTATCATTGGAAAAGTCAAAATAGCGGTGGTTTGTGTATATAGAAGAAGAGGGGAAGAGGAAGGTTGGAGAGTGATGAGGAGGTGGATGGAGGAAAAGAAGGAAGAGTTGGTTCTGATAGGAGGTGACTTGAATGCTTGGACTGGCGAACAAGGGGGAGAGACTTGGGATGAAGAAGAGGAGGCCTATATAAGGAGCCCCAAACATAGGGAGATAGACAGGGAGGGGAGGAGATTACTAGAAGTAATAGGAGAAACAGGATGGTTCATATGTAATGGCAATATGAAAGGAGATGAGAAGGGAGAGATCACATTTATAGGTAAGGGAGAAACGGTAATAGACTACATCCTGGCGGAAGAAAGAATAAGGAATATGATATGCAGTATGAAGGTGGGGAATGAGATAGGGTCCGAGCACTTCCCAGTAATAGCGACACTGAAAGGTGGCGTCTACAAGCGTGGCAGAGGGAGAAAGGAAAGAGGGGGTGAAAGGAACACGAAAATGGGGAACTGGGGGGTAGATAAATTAAAAGTGTTTGAACAAAAAATGGAAAAGGAGAACGTTGGACATGAAAAGGAGGAGGAAGTAGATTTGTTGATTGAAAGGTTGAAAGGGTCGATTAAGAAGGTAAGGGATGAGATAGGTACGAAAGAAGGAAGAGAAGAGGGAAAGAGAGGCTGGTGGGACGAGGAATGCAGGGAGAGTAAGTCGAGAATGAAAGAGTCTGTAAGAAAATGGAGGAAAGGAGAAATAGAGAAGGTGGAGTACAACAGGAGAAAAAGAGAACATGAGAAGATGCTGGAAGGGAAAAAGCAAAGGGGAAAGGAGAAATACAAGGACGAAGTAGAAAAAGCAATCAAAGAAGGTAGGGTCTGGGATGTGATAAACAGGGAAAGAGGAGGAAGGAAGGGCGTGAATGAAGAAATAGAAATGGATGAATGGACGGAGTATTTTAAGGGTCTGCTAGGGGGAGAACAAAAAAGGATCAAAGGGGAAAATAGAAAGACAGTCCAGGGAGAAGTGGAGGAAGCGAACGAAATAACAAGAGAAGAAGTGAATGAGGCGATAGATAGACTGAAAAGAAACAAGGCCACAGGAGAGGATGGTATGGAGAACGAAGCGATAAAGTATGGAGGAGAAGGGATAAGGGAAGTGATGTGGAGGATATGCAACAAGGTCTGGAAAGGAGAAGGTTGGCCGGAGGAGTGGATGACAGGGCTGGTAGTACCGCTTGTTAAGAAAGGAGAGGGTAAGAAGGTAGAAGAGTACAGAGGGATCACTCTCATGCAAGTGGGCTATAAAATATACACAGAAATTCTAAGAAAAAGGTTAGAGAATCAGATAGAAGAGAAGCAAAGTATCCCACACAACCAGACGGGATTTAGAAAAGGGATGGGGACAATAGACAATATTTATGTACTCAACTACTTGGTTAACAGAAACTTAGGGAGAAAAAGAGGGAAATTAATCGCTTTGTTTGTAGATTTCAAAGCAGCCTTTGACTCAGTAAATAGAAAAGTCTTATGGCAGGCAATGAAAGAGAGGGGAATAGAAGAAGGGTTGGTGGAGAGGACAAAGGAAATTTTCACTGAAACCAGGATTAGGGTGAAGATCCGCGGGGAAAAAGGGGAGGTTTTCTGGACAGGAAGAGGTTTAAGGCAAGGGTGCCCGTTGAGTCCACTACTTTTTAATTTGCTGCTGGCAGACCTAGAGGAGAAGCTAAAGGAGAAAGGGAAAGGGGGGACGATCCTGGGTAATAGCAAACTATACTCCCTAGCATACGCGGACGACGTAGTTCTAATAGCAGACGATGAGAAGGGGATGAACCTAATGATAAGAATTTTCGAAGAGTACGTGGGAACAAAAGAACTGACGGTGAACGTAGGGAAGACCAAGGTGATGTGCTTCAGAAATAGAAAGACCAAAATAGGTTACGTTTGGAAGATGAACGGACAAACAGTGGAAAGTGTGGAGGAGTTCTGTTACCTAGGTTTTTGGTTTGAGTCAGGAGGGGGAAACGATTTGCAGGTGAGGAAAAGAATCGAAAGTGCGAGTAAAGTAATGGGCCAAGTATGGGGTATAGGAAAGAGAAGGTTCAAGGACGATTGGAGAATGAGGGTTTGGTTGTTTGATGCGTTGGTTTGGGCGGTGTTGTGTTATGGAGTGGAGGTTTGGGGATGGAAGGAACATAGGAAAGTGGAAAGCATACATGAGAGATTTCTGAGATGGGTAATGGGAGTTAGTTGGAGTTGCCCAGGATACATGATAAGGGAAGAACTAGGAAGGGAAAAAATGGTAACCAGACAAATTAAGAGAGCCTGGAGGTTTGAAGAGAAGCTGAAAAGGGGAGTAGAATAGCACAAGTATGCTTGGACGAAGTTCTGAACAAGGAAACGAGAGGCAATTGGGGAAATTCAAAATGGGAGGAAGAAAGGAAAAAAATGAGGAGTGTTT
Source organism: Andricus quercusramuli (assembly GCA_932178445.1). Lineage (NCBI taxonomy): Eukaryota > Metazoa > Arthropoda > Insecta > Hymenoptera > Cynipidae > Andricus > Andricus quercusramuli. The sequence goes on from CAKNXH010061100.1 coordinate 23,375, forward strand.
GTGATATACAGGAAGGGGTTCTGGATTGGCAGAACATAGAATTAGAGCTATTAGTAAGACAAGGAGAAGAGAGATGGAGAAAGATTATGGATTCGAAGTACAATAGATGGTATATGATGGTCAAAGGGGTGACGGAACCAGAATATTTGCAAAAGATGAAAAAGGAAGACAAATGGAATAGGGTGATACGGTTTAGAATGGGAGAAGGAGTGAGAGCTTGTAGATATTGGTTGGATGATGAGGAAAATCTGTGCAGAGTATGTGGGTACGAAGTGGAGTCATGGGCACATGTGTTAGAGAGGTGTACAGGAGAGGAAGATGGACAGTTGAGTGTGGATGAATGTGTCAGATGGATTTTGGATGGTAATGGACAGGGAGTGATGTGGATGAAAAAACTGGAAGAAATAAGAGAAAGCAAGAGATCAGGGCAGAGCCAAACGGGTAATCCTGTGTAAAGGAAAGTAACTTGTGAAAATTTTAAATTTTTAAATCGGTGAAAATGCATTTTATGGTAAGAGAAAACGGAAGCCCGGGAAGATCGCTCATTGTCTGTAGTCTAAGTGTAGTACTAATATGATTGTTACTATGTAAGGCGTTGCATTAGAAAATAAGTAGCGGTTAAGGTAGACTAAGGATGAAATGTAAATATATGTACAGGGAGCGGAGGCCCTCAAACCCGTAAAAGGGAGAGTTCAAATATACAACAACTATTCCATTTTTGGTTAAAATTTTATATTTTTAAGTGACAATCGATCTTTTCTATTTGAAAATTCAACTATTTTGCTAAACATGTGTCTTCTTTGGTTGAATTAAACTGTTTTTTATATAAAATTAAAATAGTTTTTGGTTAAAATATCAAGTATTACAAGTTTTATTGAGAAATCATCTTTTCGGGTGGAAAACTTAACTGCTTTGTAGAAAATTCGTCTTTTTGGCTTGAAAATTCAACAATTCGGTAGAAAATTAAACTATATAGTTGAAAATTAAATTTTTTGTTAAGAATTCTTATTTTTGGGTTGAAAATTCAATTTTTTTTAGAAAATACGTATTTTTTGTTTGAACATTCATCTCTTCGTATATACCATCGTTTCTGGTAAAAAAACGAAACTGTTTCGTTGGAAATTCATCTTTTTGGTTGAAAATTCAATTAGTTTGGTAGAACATTTTACCATACGGTTAAAAACTAAAAATTTATTTTTTTGGCTGTGCATTCAACTATTTTGTTAGAAAAACATCGATTTTAGTTGAATGCCACTTATTTACATTTTTTTAAATTAATTTTTAAACTGAATATTTAGCTATTTTAAATTTGGTTGAAAACTTAACCTTTTTAGTTCAAAATTTAACTACTTGGTTTAAAATTAAGCTATTTATTTCAAAAATTAACTATTTGGTAGAAAATTAACTTTTTTGTTGGAAATTCATAGTGTTGGGTGGAATATTCAACTGTTTTGTGGAAAATTCATGTATTTTGTTGAAAATTCGTATTTTTATGTAGGAAATCAATCTTCTGGCTTGGAATTCAACTATTTTGTTCGAATTCGCCTTTTTGGTTCTATTCAACTGGTAAAAATTCATTTATTTGTTAAATTATTATTTTAAACTGAAAATGTAACTATTCCATGTTTTACGAAAACTTATATTTGAACACGACAGAGCAAAAGAAAGACTCCTCAGAGTCGTGGGGAAAAACGAGACAAGTACCTTTAGAAAGAGAAACTCTTACGCAGAATGCCTGAACAGGAAGATAGCGCAACGATAATTGTCTCGTTTTTTCTCACGACTCTGCGTAGTCTTCCTTTTGCTCTGAGGTGCTTATTTTATAGTTGAAAATTCATCTCAAAATTGGTAACGTAGTTGTAGTTTATGGATGATCATTTACCTGGAGCATCAAGTTAGCAGCGTTACTGAAATCACCACACGAGAATCTTGCTCCATATTCTAATCCAACTCCACTACTAATTTCGACAGTGTCAGTTTCTAATTCAGCAACGATATTTTCGTATGGAATTAACTTTCCATCTCGATTAACAGGACAGACCAGAATGGATTCGAGTAACAGAGGAAGATAGGGTCTCAAATTTTTAGAAACCATCGACGAATCCATTGTTACAAACATCTAAAATTCAATTATTGAGGAAACTAAATCACGCACTAATAAATTAAAAAGATAATAAGTCTACTAATTTTTATAAAATACATACGTAAACAAAATTAGTATTTGCATGATCCAAAAATGTGTAGAGGGGTAGTTTATTGACATCAAATTCAGGATGTTGCTCCAATGAACCAGTTGAAAACCGTTTAACATGCATGAAATTGATGGAATCGGTACTCGGGATTGGTACAGAAGTTAAGAGTTCATCAGGCACCGGTTTCTAAATCAAGAAAATAGAAAAAATTTAGGTCTAAAAATCTTTCTGTAAAATAAACGAATTTTTCAGATTTAGAAGAAAAATTTTGAGAACTCTCTTACCTCATTTTCTGCAATTGCTTCTTCCAGTTCTCGTTTCTTCTTTTCAAGACCTTCCTTTCCTAAATTTTCTATTTGTTTCGCTATTCGTTCTTTCTCCTTTTCAGCTATCTCGATTTTCTTTTCAATACTTGGAATACCTTTCGAGATAGCAATCGGTGCATTGATTAAATATTTATTCAGAATATTTAACCAGTAAGAAGCAGGTTCGACCATCAGCTTTTTAAACATCTCGATTTGATTTAACCTTTGATTTAACTGTTTAATTAAAAATTATACAATTAAAAAGGTTTATAAAAATATCAACTAAAAAAATTGTATTGAAATATGTAAGCGAGAGGTTGATTACTCGGATTTTTGGTATACACTGGTTTGATAATAAATCAATATCTCATGGATTTGATAGATTTTAAATAGATGTTTATAGATTGTATAGAAATTGCATGAGATGGCATGGGCTTTACGAAAAAATATTGTGGGAAAATTTGTACAGGTTTATAATGACTTTCCTACCATTTTTTCGCAATTATAGAAAACTCATTATAGAAAATTCTTATATAGAAAGCGATTATAAGATTATCAGCAATGGAGTCAATAATAAAAAACAATATTCTAAGAATTAATGTAAGAAGCATAGAAACTATAAAGGACCGATTTATTTTATATCGCCCATAATCTCATATGAAAGTACACAAAAATAGCGATTCTGCGATTCTCTCCATTGATATCTCACCATAAATCCCTAGAAATCTTTGAACTCCCTTCAAATTCTTGGAGATTCGATAAAATTCCTTAAAATCTTGTGAAATGCCCAGAATTACTTTAAAATTCCTTGGGATCTTTGAAATATAAAACAAAACAGTTCAACAAGTCCTTACAAATCTTTGGAATCCTTGAAAATTCGATAAAATTGTTTAAATCTTGTGAAATTTCTTGAAATGCCAAGAGATTCTACCAAATACCAAAAGCTTTGGAATCGCTAACAACCCCTTGAAATTTAATTTAATTTCAATTACTTTTCAAAGTTCTTTAGAAATCCCTTGAAATCTTTGAAAATCCTCCAAAATTATCTGTAATTCCTTGAAATTTTCTAAATCTCCTCAAATCCCCGGAAACATTTCCTTCGGAAATCGTAAAAATCCATTAAAATAAGTACAAATCATTTGAAATTCCTGGAATATAAATTAAATTGAACTTATTTCTTAAAATTCTCTAACAAGAACAGTTAAAATCCTTGAAATCTCTGAAATAGAAACCTAGAAACCTAATTTAACTTATTTTTTCAGATTTGTCAAAAACTCCCTGGAAATCTTTGGAAATCATACACAATCCTTTTAAATCGTTTGCAATTTTTGAAATCTTTTTAAATTCTTTGGAATCCCTTAAAATCCCTTGAAACATTGGCTTGGGAAATCGTAAAAATCCATTAAAATAAGTGGAAGTCATTTAAAATCCCTTGAATATTTAAATTAAATTAAACCTATTAATTAAAGTTCTCTAAAAAACCGTTTAAATCCTTCATAATCTTTCGAATCCCTTAAAAACTTTCCTTTGGAAATAATAAATATCCATTGAAATGAGTGAAAATTACTTGAAATCCCTTGAATATAAATTAAATTGAACTTATTCATGTCCTCCAAAAAAACGTTTAAATTCCTTAGAAATCTTTAAAATCGCTAGGAATCCCTTGACAATTCATGTCATTTATTTAAAAAAATTATCTAGAAATCCCTTCAAATCTTTGGAAATCCTCTAAAATCCTTAAAAATGTTTGGAAATCTTACGAAATTCTATTATTTCGGTCTTACGATTAATTTGAATAAAAACGATTAGGAGTATTCCGAGTCAATACTTTAATTATAACAAGTTACATTCTTGCAACGTTTCGACCTCAATCTGTTGGTATCCTCAGGCAAATTATACCTAATAAAAATGTTATAAAATTCTTTTGACTAATTAAAAAAATTACCATGTCATAGAACCAATTATAGATAACACTCCTAGTCTTTCTTATTCAAATTGATCGTAAGACCGAAATAATAGAACTTACATTCCTACTAAGGTAACAATTGAATCGATCGAAGAAAGATTTTCACTTCTTAAAAATTGTTTCAAGAATTTGTTTAATTTTATCTTACGAAATTCCTTGAAATCCGTGGGAATATTTTTTAATTTCTTGAAAACTGCTGAAATACTTTATAATTAATTAAAATATTCGGAAATCCCATAAAATTAGTTGAAATACATTGAAGTATTTGAAATCTTTTAACTCTTGAAATTCTGTAACTCGTTTGTGGTTTAAAAACTATCAGAAATTGATTGCAGGAAAATCATTATAGACCTAAACTGAATTTCCTATATTTTTTCGAGAGAGTGGATTGCAAGGGATTGTGTGGAATTCCATGAGATTGCAAAGAGAGTGCAGACAGCAAGAGTAATTAGCCCCTTTGGATTTAAGTAAACGAAATTTTAATGAAAAAAACTCACATCTTCATCAGTGTTACCGAAAAGAACAGCACCAATAAGCCAATCCGAAACAGTGTCGTGAGGATAACTTTCCATATTGCTCAGAGCCTCCAGGATGTACCTATAAATCACAGTCTGCATCCTCTTTATGTCGATACCATCCTCCTTGGATGCAATGGTTTTTAAAACATTCATTAGAAGATCTTTAATCAAAGGAATCTTTGCCGTTGGGACATTTTCGAATTGAAGGTAGAATAGTGGTATAGAATTTTCATAAAGACCATAAACAACGTTATTCGCATAAGCATCATCAATCTCAACGAATTCTTGTTGCAGAGGACTGACGGAAGTATCCGTAAGGTATTTCAAAAGTAGAACGCATCCCATCAGATCATAAAATTCGTGAATAGAAGACGGTCCTCGCCAACCAGCAATCACGAGTCCATTATCTTCATCATCACATGGATAACAAACATTTAAATCGACACTTTTAGTCAGTGGAGAGACTTCATTTTGCCAAGGCCTTTTAAATGGACCCCTAGAACCCTAAGATTTAAAAAAATACTATAGTGTTCCTCTTTTTTTCATCAACGAATTGGAAAAGTAGAATATTTGAGACTCAATGAAATTAAAATTTAGGAAATGAAAACAAATTTTTCAACATAGTTTGGGATCCAATTTAAAGCTCAAAATTTAGGAAAGGAGACAATTTTTAAAGTTGTAGTCTTTAAAAATGAGAGAGGAGATTGTGCAAATTTTCCAATTTTAGAATTTCAACTATGATACTCTCAGTATTAAAATTCAAGAGGTCATAAAATAATTGTTAATTTTATTTGTAAATTGTTTTGGGTAATACCTTAGAAATGATATTTTCTTCGAATGTTTGAAGCGCTTTAAAAACATCGGCATGTTTCACCTGACCAGTTATTATAATACTCAAGTTTTCTGGTCTGTATAACTCCTTATGATAATTTATAACTTTTTTGTTAGAAGTGCTTTCTCGTAAATTTGGCAAATTGCCTAGAAGAGAGAATAAATGATAAAATTGCTCTCACTAAAGAATTAAAAATCTGGGTTAATTTTCTGTATAAATTACCTCCAGTAATAGATTTGTATCCGCATTTTCCCGGATATGCAGCCCGTAACAGTTCCGTGTGTGTTAGACGTTCTCCGGAATTTATAGTGCCTTGCATTTCCGAATAAACTATACCTGCATCTTCACCTTCACCTGTGATGTGATGGACTTCCGTAATGTATGCAGCGTCCTAAAAAAAAGAACGATTTATTCTTTTACTAAGGTTCTGAAAGATTATCCTTTAATTTATACAAAGTCCAGAATAATCACCTTGAGGGTAGGATAAAGAATATGGTCCAGAAATATAGGCATTAATGTGAGAAAACCTTCAGAACCAGCAGTTTTCAAAGTATAGCAAGTATGATCAACATCAGTCCAGGCATTGGTACCCGATGCAAGACATCGGTTTGCCAATAAATCTAAAACACCTTTGTAAGGGTATTTTTCACTCCCTATGAAGATTAGGTGCTCAAGGGTGTGAGGTAATCCATCGTCGTCAAAAGCCTCCGTTGCTGAAATATTCAGGTATAAAGTAATTTCGAGTGGTTGACCACTCGACTTTTGAGTATAAACCGGATTTAAAGATTTTAAACATTTTACAAAAATTTCAAAGAATTTACAATTATTTCAAAGATTTCATAATGATTTCACAAAAATTTCGCAAAGTTTTAAAAATACTCCACAAAGATTGCAATGATGTCAAAAAAATCGCTAAAGATTTCGCAAAGATTTTTTAACATTTCACAAAGATTGCAATGATTTCACAAAAATTTCTAAATATTTCACAAGCATTGCACAAAGATTTCAGAATTATTTCGAAAGATTTCGCAAATGTTTGAAACATTTCAAAAGATTCTAACAGATTTCACAAAGATTTCGCAAAGACTTTCAAAGATTTCACACAGATTGCAATTAATTCAAATTTTTTTAAAAAAGATTTCATAAGCATTTTACAACGATTTCATAATTATTTCAAAAATTTTAAAAGTTTTTCCAAATTTCACAAAGACTTCGCAAATATTTTAAATATTTCAAAATATGTACAAAGATTTCACAAAGATTTCGAAGATTTTAGAACTATTTCAAAGACTTCACAAAGAGCTCACAATGATTTAAAAGATTTTACAATAATTTCAAACATTTTAAAAAGATTTCGCAAGTATTTTAAAGAATTCTAAGATTTCAGAACTACGTATTTCAAAGATTTCACAGACTTTAAATGATTTCGTGAAGATTTCAAAAGATTTCACAAAAATTCACAAAGATTTCGAAGATTTTACAACTATTTCAAAGATTTCAATGATTTTCCAAAGATTTCGAAGATTTTACAATTATTTCAACAATTTCACAACAATTTCAAAAGATTTCGCAAATATTTCGAAGATTTCAAAAGATTTAAAAAGATTTCAGGAAGATTTCAAAGATTTCAATGATTTCACGATGTACCTGAAGTTGAGAACGTTCATATGAACGAAATTAAAAACATTATTTTCCGAACTTTTGCAGCTTAAATCATTTCAAAGGACCATAAATGATACCAGGTTGATAAATATTTGCGAATAAATTTCTTTAAGGTTTAAACTACCCTTATATGTCACCCATTATTTATCAGGGTGTCTAGTGATCAGGCAATTTGAAATTCCCGGTTTTTTCCCGGTCAAATATTTTTCCCCCGACCAAGTTTTAGATCTCTTTTTGTGATTTTCAAAAGTCGACGTATACGTAGAAATAGGCATTATAACATAATATACATAGAAAAAATCTGCCCGCTGCTTCCAAATGTTTGCATAGGACTTTTGAAATTATAGGTCAAACAATCAAAAACTAAAATTTAATAATTGTAAATTCTTTTGTCAAAGCTCCTTCGGCTTTAACGAACACATTCTCATCACGAGTCTCGTGAGAAAAAAGGTTAAAAGCAAGTTTTCAGATCTAATTTGAAAACAATTTTATCAAACATTTAATTGTACCTTGGGTCTTTTTGTCAACAAAATAAATGTGTTTGTTTGTAATTTTATTTTTCACGATTAAACAAAAACTACGCGTCTTATCAAAAAATGATTAATAACAAATTCGTAGCTCCTTTTTGGGTGAACGACATTCGTCTATTTATTTTTTTCGTGGTTTGTGTCGTTTTGCTTGAGGAAAAATTGTTCGAATTTCCGAGTACTACGAATAGCCGTACATAGAATTTTCAAATCTTGAGAAAAATGGTCTCAACAATTTTGAAAATGCTATAACTTTTTGAATTTTTATCCAAAATAGCTGGCTAAAGAACTTGTCCTTTCCTTTTCGGTGTTGAAAAAGTGTGCCAAAGCTCAATCCAAACTGAGAATTTTTTCGAAAGTTTCGAAAGTTCGAAAGTGCCTTTTAAATGTCGTTTTTTCTAACTCAGGGGGTCTCAAAACGTGGAGATTAAATGAAAAACGGCTACGTTAAATTTCACATAAAACCAATACCTTCTCATAAGAATGAGAATGTAAAAATTTGATTTTTTGTTTATTTGGTGATGTCGTTTTTCACGATTTAAACCAAAAACACGCGTCCTATAAGAAAACCATTCATCACAAATTTGTAGATCTTTTTTAGATGCACAATTTTTGTTAATTCATCTTCTGTGTATCTTGCTTAGTTTGACCGCAAAATCGAATTATTGTTGATTTTTCATTATTTGTTTGTGGGGTCAAAATTTGAATTTTTGATTTTTTGAAGAAAAAAGTCGATTTTTCGATCCAATACGAAAAATCCCCGGTCCTAAACAAAATTTCCGGGGTTTTTCCGGGTTTTTCACGGTCCAATAAAATTCCTGGGGTTTTCCTGGTTTCCCGGTCCGCTAGACACCCTGTTTAGACACATAACAAAAAAAGTTGAATTTTCGATATTTGCCAACTAATAAACATAAAATGTTTTAATTTTTATGCTTCAATTTTAGGATGAGCGACACTTCAGAAAGACCCCTAAAACTACGCTAATTATTGCATTAAAAAATGCATGGACGTGAAGGAAGCTAGAGTAGTATGCCAGGACAGAAAAGTGTGGTGACAAATAGTTGGTAAACAGAGTGGCAATAGACTGAATGACGCCTGAAACAAAGACCTTGGATACTAATGGGCCCAAGTGGGGAACCACACATAAGAATTTCGTGAAGCTCTTCACTTGGGGTGATCGCTAGAGAGACTGATCAGCAACCTAGGTCGGAGCAGTGTTGCGGAACAAACGTCTCATTTAAATAAATAACACGAGAATTCTAGATCAATCTAAAATATCTAGAACTCACACCTATATACCTATCTACCTTATACCTATATACCCATCTACACACTACTATTTTCCAACGGAGCAAGTCACGCCTACCCCGAAAGGGAAATGGCTTAATGGTATAATAATAATAAACATCATAAATTTTAATTTTTATGCTTGAATTTTAGGATGAGCGACACTTCAGAAAGACCCCTAAAAACTACACTAATTATATGCACACCTGAAATGTTCAAAATGATAAATCATAGAATTTCGATATTTGCCTATTAAAAACGTAAAAAATCTTCTTTTTTATGCCTCGAAATCTCGAATTATAGGATAGGTATGTAAGACATTTCGGAAACATCCCTAAAAATGACCCTTATTATATCCACAACTAAAATGCTGAAAATGATAAATTATAGCATTTCGATATTTGCCCATTCAAAAACGTCAAAAATCTTCTTTTTTATGCCTCGAATTATAGGACAGGAAAGACATTTCGGAAACACCCCTAAAAATCACCCTTATTGTATGCACACCTAAAATGTTGATAATAATAAATTATAGGCCTTGTCTACAGGTACCGAAATTTCGGTACGAATAGCTCCCAGATACTACTTTGGCTATTTGTACCGAGATTTCGGGGATAAATTTCCTAAAAGCCGATACCTTCGATTAACGCCCCCCCCCCCC
>CAKNXH010061100.1:33424-46578 GCA_932178445.1 Andricus quercusramuli
AAGGGGTAGGGATGTTATGTAAAATTTTGGTTTTTCAGAAAAACTGTATTTCCAGGAGATCAACAACTTCTATTTGAAGCTTTTTGTATTTTTTTATTATTTACTGAAATTAAGCGGAAAAACATGACATTCTTATAGTTTTTTGAAGTTTTTATCTCAAAATGCATAGGTATACGGAGTTTCAAATTAATCGGAGGTATTCGCTTTTCGGAAGTTTACTCCTGAAATTTCGGTATAAATAGACAAATTATAGTATCTGAGAGCTATTCGTACCGAAATTTCGGTACAAATAGCCAAAGTCGTAGTTCGGAGATATTTGTACCGAAATTTCGGTACACGTAGACACTTCCTAAATTATAGCATTTCCCCAAGTCCGCCCTTAATATATGCACACCTAAAAAGGTTATTAATGGCAAGTTAAAATTTCGATATTAGCCAATTTAAACGCCTCAAAAATCTTCTTATATGCCCCGAATTATAGGTGTGTATACTGCATATATAACAGGGTGGTCTAAAATAACGTATTTTCGAATGTTGACAATTCCGTTCCGGCAACTGAATCTTCATGGTGAACAAAATCTTTCGTATTTTTTCAAATTTTTAAAGTATTAATTGAGCGAACTTTCAAAGTGTTGGCTGATATTAGCCGAAAAAATTCATCCAAGTTCATGAAATTGTCAACTGTCAAAAGGCAAGCTAAATTTCCACCTTTGTACATATATTGAACCTGCTCTACTCCTACCCCTTAGGTTTCTTAGGAATGTTTTTAATGTACAAAATTATGAAGAAATAAATAATGAATTGATAAGAATAATGGAATAACAACTGTATTGCTTCTAAAACTTAATTTCTTCAACAAGTTTTATTTTATCAACCATTTTATTTATTCAACCATTTTACTTTTTTACGATTCATTTTTTTCTACAATTTCATTACATCAACTTCTTCAAATTTTAATTTGTCAACTATTTTATATTTTAAAACAATTTTATTTTTTCAATACTTGATAAATTAACCCTTAACGGTCACATGAGCACGGTGGCCTTCAAAAAAGTTAAATGCTATTTTCAGGTACCCCAAAGTTATGAATAGGAGTTTGTTTTGAATGCTTCTGGGGAACCATTTTTGATTAAATTAAATATTTCCCTGAACGGATTTTTTTTTGCCTGGAAAAGCCTATTTGAAATACTAAAAAGGAGTAAAATACTATTTTCAAGTTAATAAGACGATATAATTACGTTTATATAAAGGAGTTATATGTAAATTAGAATTACTAACGAGAATTTAATCAACAAATAAACAAAAGAAACGATTTTTTGAAATTTATATCAATATATTTATGAATATTTCATTACTCTTATGCCTAGGCATAATAGTAACTCCGGAAGTTCACGCAGTATTCTTTCGCATCGAAGATTTTTGTAAACAAAACAATAAAGGCTTAGGATTTTACTCGGAACAAGCCGTAGAATCTTCTCATGCAGACTTTAAAAAAATATGGGAAAAATATAAACTGAAAAAGACAAATTCTAACTATGCAGAACGTTTACTTAAAGCTGTGCGTGAGTACAACAGTAGGCACGTTTAATTATAATAATATTATTATATAGCTATTATATATTATTGTACATTGTATATTACACATTATGTATTCTAGAATAATATAAAAATATCATGTATATTATACTTACTATAGTTTTTATAAGAAATTAATATTGAAACTTGAACATTAGGTATACGAATTTTTTGATGAAATATTCATAAATATATTGATATAAATCGCAAAAAATCGTTTCTTTTGTTTATTTTTTGATTAAATTCTCGTTAGTAATTCTAATTTAAAAATAACTCCTTTATGTAAACGTAATTATATGGCCTTATTAACTCGAAAATAGTATTTTACTGCTTTTTAGTATATCAAATAGGTTTTTCCAGGCAAAACAAAAATCCGCTCAGGGAAATATTTTAATTTCATCAAAAATGGTTCCCCAGAAGCATTCATAACTTTGGGGTACCTGAAAATAGCATTTAACTTTTTTAAAGGCCACCGTGCTCACTGAGGCTTTGGAAATATTCTTTTCCTATTTTGTATTGTTTCCACTTCAATCATGATTTTTTGCAGCTAAGTAAATGATGCAGTTAAGTAAATGATAATTAATGAACAAAATGAAATAATATCACTCGATGATAGAATTATTTTAATTAAAAATTACGTAACTTTATATTTGAAATTTAATTTCCAATTTTAGGTTCGAAATATCTATTTATTTTATTTACCTCTGGGACATGATGGGATACTGGTACCACACTGGTACATAGTAACAGTTTCATTTTATAGTTTAAATGGATGAGGAAGGTACCCCGCCCAACATCTTGTAGTTATTTATGGACTCTCCCCAACTTTTAGGGATGAATCTCTTCTTGTTTTTGCTAATTATCTTATTTATATTAAACTTCAAAATGATCCATTTTTAAATGATCAATTCTTGACTCTATGAGAAACAACTGTATAGTAATTTTCAACTAAAAGAACCAATATTTATAGTCCAAGTCATTTTTGAAGCTAAAAAATACCACTTCTAATTATTTATTTAATAAAAACATTTTTAGAGGCTCACTCATATCCTGAATATTAAATTTCCCAAATTTAATTATTTTATTGCAATAATTTATATGTATAATTCAAACATGAAGAAAATAGAGGTTTTTCTATGTTAATGTCTATAAGACACTGATTGACGATGCGCTCGTTCAATTATTATTTTTAAAATCTGAAAAACATACGCAAGAGTTTTTCCACTATGAAGATTCAGTTGGTCAAAATTCGAAAATACGTTATTTTGGACCACCCTAATATATAATTTGCAAAAGTCGAATTTCTAACTTGTAATTTTTAACATTTTAAGTGTGCATAAAGCAAGGGCAGGTTTTTTAGTGGTCTTTCCGAAATGTCTCACCCGGCCTATAATTTGGGAGATAAAAAAAGATTTTTTAAGGTTTTTTAATTGGGAAATATCGAAATTCGAACTTGCCATTTTTAAAATTTTTAGATGTGCATATAATCAGGGTGTTTTTTAGGAGTCTTTCCGAAATGGAAATTTTTGAGGTTTTTTCATTTTTAAAAATCGAAATTGTAACTTGCCATTTTGAACATTATTAGGTGTGCATATTATAAGGGTGTTTTTGAGCGGTCTTTTTGAAATGTCTCACGCGGGCACATATTATATAATTCGGGACATAAAAAAAGATTTTTGAGGTTTTTTAATTGGGAAATGTCGAAATCCTAACATGCAATTTTTAACATTTTTAGGTGTTCATATAATAAGGGTAGATTTTAGGTGTCCTCCCTGAATAGCTCACCTGGCTTATAACTCGTCGAGACATAAAAAAAGATTTTTGACGTTTATTAATGGGCAAATTTCGCAATTCTATAACCTGTCTTGTGCATGACTAAATAATGGGTGATGTGGACAGGTAGTTAACGTCTTAAAAATTAAAAATTGGCCAATTTTTTTAGACAGAATATCATATTTTGTGATCCTAAATGATCTGAGCAAAAAGAATAGGAAAAAACTGTTTTAATGTTCGGAACTTCAGGTACTTCATTTCACGATGGCTTTTTTTGGGCACCACACTTCAAGAGTATTCAACCCCTCGGTAATTTACTAATTTTTTATCTATTTTATTATCACCATCATATATCTCTTTCACAAGTAATTATAGAATGGCATATCCGGTAATTTAGTAGCAAAATATCGGTAAAAACTCAAAAGATTTTACCAAATTATTTCATTAATACAAAGAAAACAGCGAACATAACGAGAATAAGGAAAAAAAGCTTATTTTTTCCGGAGTCTGGTAAAGAGAATAAGTTTACATGAATCTACCATTTTGATGTATTTGTTAAATAAGGAAAAGCCGCATATAATTTCCTACACAGGGTGTTTATAGGAAAAGTGAGGTTATGTTTGTATGTATTTAGTATATATACTTACGAAGGCAAAAGTATCCAGAAACAACGGGACCATCGACATCAGCTAGGTAAACGGTTACCCCGGTATTAATTGATGCATATTTGTGCACGTTAATTGAATCATTGGATTTATATGAACAAATTAACTTAAAACCACTCATGTTGTCTACAACCGAATCGTTCGCGCGCGCCATGGTCATTGACACGAAGGTGAACTGGAAGCCGGATCATTTTAAATGTATATTGGCATGTAAAAACAGAGATAAGGTAAAAATCTCACTAGAATAAGCAGATATATTTATTTATATTTATGGAATTTATAGAATGTTCTTAATTAGTATTTTGCAGTTTCTTCTTTAAAGTCTTTACTAAAATGTTGTTCAAATCTTTAAAAAATGAAAACTCAACATAAATATTTTTATAGATTTACATTGTGGTTTTTATTTTTATCATATTTTTTTTTCTTCACTTTTTATATTATTATTAATTATAATATGTAGTATTCTGAAAAAACTGAAAATAAATTACATAATACAAAAAACTGAGTTCAAACGAAGAAAGGGTCAAAAGAGACTTTCAGGCAAACGAAAAAATAATACAGGAAAATCAGTATCGGTTCTCTAGAAATTGCTTGAAATTTCTAAAATCCTCTCTAAAATCTTTGAAATACTTGGACGTTTTATCAAATTTCTTGAATCTTGTCCAAATTTTTTTCATTCCTTGAAATCTTTAGAAACCCTAGAAAATTCTTTGACATCCCTTGAAATTTTGGAAATCTCTTGAAATTCTTTGGAATCTTTTAAAATAACTTGAAATGTTTAAAATCCTTTCAAAAAATTTTCATTTTTAAAAACGTTGAAATCCGCAGGAATCAATTGAGATTATATAATTTATTTTATTCTCCAAAGTTCTCTATTTGAAATCCTTTAAAATCCATTGAAATATTAGGAAATCGTAAAGATCCATAAAAATAAGTAGAAATCACTTTAAACCGTTCAAATCTCTAGCAATCTTCGAATGCTTTTAAAATATTTTTATATCTTTACAGATTCAATAAAATCCTTTAAATCTTGTAAAATTTCTTGAAATACCTTATAAAATCCTTTAAAATGTTTGGAGTCGCTTGAAATTGATTGAAACTCAATTTCTCTCATTTTCTAAAGTTCTTGCTAAATATCCCTTAAAATCGAGTTTAAAATCTTTGAAAATACTACACAAATTTTGTGATACCTTGAAATTTCCAAAATTTTCCAAATTCTTTGGAATCTTTTAAAATAACTTAAAATCTTCAAAATCCTTAGAAACTTCGTGAGTTCCTTCATATCCCTTGAAATAAAATTGATTTTAATTCCTAAAGCTTTCTAGAAAGTCGTTGAAATATCTTAAAATTCTTTGGAGTCTTTTAAGATATCTTAAAATCCTTTAAAATTTGAAATAAAACTGATTTTTAGAGAACGTTAGGGAATAATTATATTCCCTAACGTTCTCTAAAAAATCGTTGAAATACCTTACAATCCATTAATATCTTTTTATGTCGTAATAATCCATTAAAATAACTAGAGATCATTTAAAATCCCCTGAATATATCAATTAAATTAAAGCCATTCATTAAAGTTTTCTGAAAAACACCGTTCAAATCCCTCGAAATGTTTGCAAAAATTTTCATTTATTTTCCAAATTTCTCTCAAAATCTCTTAAAGTCGAGCTTACAATCTTTGAAAATCGTACAAAATTCTTCTAAAATCCCATCATATGTCCTTTGAAATGATTAGAGGTTCTATAAAATCCCTTAAAATCGACCTTAAAATATTTAGAAATCCTACAAAATTATTTTAAATCCCTTGAAATTTTCGAAATCTCTTGAAGTCCCTTGGAATCTGTTCAAACAGCTTAAAATCTTTTAAGATCCCATAATAAATAATTGGAAGTCCTACAAAATTCCTTAAATCTTTTAGAATTCCTTGAAATGCCTCAAAATCTTTGGAAATGCTAGAAATTTCTTTGACTTTCCTTGACATTTTTCAAATCTCTGGAAATTCTTTGGATTTTTTTGAATATAATGCGATAAATAAAAATCCATTAAAATGAGTAAAAACAAATCGAAATTATTAAAAATCCCTTGAATGAATATAAAATAAAATTAATCGTTGAAATTCTCTAAAATAGCAACCCATTTCAATTCCTAGACATTGTTGAAATCTCTCGAAATGTTTTTAATTCTTCGAGATTCAATAAAATCCTTTAAATCTTGTGAAATTCCTTAAAATACCTTAAAGTCCCTTGAAATGTTTGCAATCGCTAGGAATTCCTTGAAATTTAATTTATTTCTCAAAGTTTTCTACAAATCCCTTTGAATCGAGCTTACAATTTTTTTAAATCCTACAAAATTCGTTGACATTCCTTGAAATTCTTTGAAATCTTTTAAAATAACTTAAAATCTTTCAAATCCTTTGAAATTTTATAAGTTCCATCATATCCCTTGAAATTGTTGGAATCCTTAAAAATCCTTCGAAATAATTTTAAATCCTACGATAGGTAAATAAATCAATCATTTGTTTGTAGTTTCTCTATTTTTACATACATCATCCCTACTGAAAAAGCCTACATAGTCAAATACATGGGAACCTATATGGGAACCCATATGGGATCCTTTTTTGAATTCCTGTCTCAAATTACGATGTGAGATAGGATGGGAAATATTTTGTGGGTTTCCACATAAAATCCCACATGGGATTAGACCTTTTTTAAATGAAATATGTTTTCGAAGTTTTGGGTGCATAGTCGGCAATCTTAAAAAACCCCCAAAAATACTGCGCTGCCGTAGCTTTCATAGAAAACTACTGCGCACTCCTTAAATCAGTTGCAAACCTATCCATGTAGGAACCTTGATGAAAACCCATGATAAGAACCGATATAGATTCCCATTCTATATTCTTATCTCAGATCGTAATTTGAGACAGGAATTCAAAAAAGGATCGCATATGGGTTCCCACATAGGTTCCAATGTAGTTTACTGTGTAGGCTTTTTGAGTAGGGCACTTCCTTCAATATTTTAACATTACTTATTTCTAAACTGAGTTTCTCATTATGATTTTTCTAAAATCGCGAAAAAATGTTATCTTTATATGAAAATCATTATAGGCCTATACTGAATTTCCTATAATATTTTTTCGTACGGGGTGTTACCGTTGAAAAAAGTACAAAATGCGCTCTCCTTCTGAAGAAAGTGGAGTGGCCGAGCATCCTTGGCCTCCATACAATCTCAGACCTGATTATAGATATATTTATAAAGACAAATTAAAAAAAATTAGTAGTCCCAAAAATGTAGGCCATTAAATCTGACAGTTTTAGAAACTTAATTTTGTATATTTCATATTTTAATTATTATTTTGACAACCCTTCAGAAGCTTCTTAAAATACGTATCAAATTAATAATAAGTCTTTTTATCAACTGGTATGATTTGGACAGTTTCGTAAGCTTCCCCGACTTATATTACATATAGCCTTTGCCCTTTTCTTTTAAAATTATATTTATAAAAATGTATACAACGTGTACAGGTCTTATTATATACCCGTGTGAAAATATCCACTAGGAATTCATTAAGATTTCCACGTGAAGATAATGTTAAGAATCTTAACTAAATAATATTGTTAAGAATAATGTTTAAATTTTTACGTGGAATTATCACAGTATGCAAACATTGCACGGAACAATGAATTATTCTAGACTCTTCAGAGAGATAATGAAAAAATAATTAAAACAGATGAAACGTAGTTAATTGTTTTCTGGTTCATTAATCGTTGAGAAAAGTTTCCTCAACAGAGTTGTAGATCCTCAAATCATGACCGTACCTGAAATAAAAGAATGCATTAAAAAAAATCCCGGATCGACATTTCAAATTTAGACTCACAGTAAAAAAATATGCTAACTCTTTAAAAGTTTTTTCAACTTCAGCAACCTTGTCAGAATGACATACGACACTCGCATTACAAACTTTAGAATCTAAAAGCTTCTTCACATACTTGGGAGCAACTTGAAGAATATTTTCGAGTGTAACAGCCAAAATTTGTTTAATCATTTTGTTGATGGCAATCACGAGGGACGTTTTTGTAGTAAGAGAAGAACGACTGAGTCACCATCTGCCTCACGGTACTTTCTCTGTTGACATGTAAGAAAATAAGCGACGATTTCGCTGAATTGAATAAATTTTGATCCCATTTGTCTCTGGAGAGATAGAACTCCTTAAAAAGAGAAGATAAGAGTTAATAAAGTTCTTAAAACCAATTAAAAACAAAAAATCAACACTAGATAGAAATGAATCAGTTAGAGATACTTACTTGCTCTGGCTTCCTTGTAGGCACCCACAATATTCGCAGCGGTATGCAAGGTTAAATAAAGAAAACCATCGCTTGTATTCGTGAATATATCGCAGCCATAAGACAATCCCTGTCCTCTAATCCGCTCCCACATAGGACCCTGAAAGAACATTTTAGACAAATATTTCCACAGGGTACCTACAGATTTCCGGTTTCAAAATTCAATGACTATTCCAGGTTATCCAGATCACTTTTGAATAAATGCAGTTAATTCTATTAAATTTCAATACACTCTACTGGACGCAGATTAATTTACGAACGATAATTTTTTTGTAATAATTACTGATTTCTGAACAATTTTCATTAATATTATAAAATATTTTTAAATTCTGGAATTATATTCATATTATTTTTCCTATCTAAAAATGAACGATATGTCTTGAAAAGTTCGCAATCGTTGTTTTTGAAAACTTAATTGGCTTTTCATTACATACTTGAAGTTGTTTTATACCTTAAATTTGAAATTTTCAAAATTACATCTAAGAAGAATCGTAAAAAGCTTATGCGAATTGAGAACTATTTGTGTTTTTTAAATACGAGTGGTTAAATAAAAACTTTCACATTATATGTGATCAATTATTTAAAATATTATACATGTTTTATGTTAGTAATTTGCTGGAAAATAGTATTTTTTTAAAAAGAATTTTAATGTAAAATTATAAGATTTCGAAGAAGACTTACAATTTCTACAAATTTTATGTGTTAGTTTTTTTCATCGGAAATTTGCATTTAAAAAAATGTCATTAAGATTCCCAATTATACACAAAAAATTGGTGTTTTTAAACAAAAAATCATTATAGTTCGAAAAAGATTTACAATTTTTGAACAGTTTCAGTTTATATTATTGTTATTCTTCACAGGAAATCGGTTATTTGAAACAAAAATCATTAGATTTCGAAGAAAATTTACAGTTCTAAACAGTTTTCTGTTATTATCATCTGTCAGTGTATTTCGTCAGAAATTATTAGTATTTTTAATAAAAAAGTATTAAATTTCAAAGAAAATTTACAATTTTTTAACAATTCTAGGTTATGCTGGTGTGTTTCACCAAATACCTAAAACTGGAATTTTAAAACAAAAATAATAAAATTTAAATCCACAAACATTTTATTAAAATAATAGAATTTACAAACTTGAACCATTTTGAATTGTTTTAGTTTATTGTCAGAAATTAAAATTTTTACTACAAAATCATTTTATTTGAAAGAAAATTCAGAATTTTTAAATTGTTTTACATCGAAAGTTGGCATTTTAAAACAAAAATCATTATAATTTATACAAGATTTAGAATCTTTTAACCATTTTTTTAGATTATATGTTAGTGTTTTTCGTCAGAAATTAGTACTTTTAATTTTTAAAAATTGGCATTATTATATCATTAAAAAAATACATATATTTCAAAAATTTCAAAGGAAAATTACAAAAATTTTAACAATGCTAGATTATGTTGGTATTTTACATAGTTTATATTAAACTAAAATCATTCAATTATAAAGATCATTTACAGCTTGGTACACATTTTTTCAGGTTTTTAAGTGTTTTTTGTCAAAATTGGTATTCTTGATAAAAAAAATCATGAGATTTTTCAGATTATGATATATTATTCTTCAGATTATTATTCAGTCATTACATACACAATTTTTGGTTTTGTTGGCGTTTTATAACGGAAATCGGTACTTTTAAGAAAAGATTATTGGATTAAGATAAAAAGAATATAAAAGAGGTTTGAACCATTTTAGGTTCTGCTCGCGTCTTATAAATGAATGAATCTAATGAAAAAATGATTAGATTTCCAAAAACCGGTTATCAAGCAAAAATTATTTGACTTCAAAAATTAAATTACGATTTTAAACAACTTTCCGTTATGTTAGTGTTTTTCGTAAGAAATTGGTGTTTTTTAACAAAAATGCAACGATTTTATTATCTATACAAAAATATTATATATTATATATATTATATATATATATATATATATATATATATATTCATCAATCATCAAAAATATTATACTTCCTTTTCTTTTCCATTATTTTAGATAATATATACTGCACATAAAAAATATTGTATTATTATTAATTTTATATTTTAATTTAAAAATTGTGCGAGACAAAAAATAATAATCGCGTGCGTGTTTATTTTCTGGCATTATTGAACAAAAAAAATGCGTATCATTTCGAGAATTTTAAATTCGTAAATGGCTTTTCAATCATTATTAAAATCTAAACAATTTTCATCAGTATTATTATAAAAGTTGAAAAAATCTGTAATTACAATCATATTATTTTTATTAGAAAAAACATTAATTAATATCAAATCGAAAATTCGCGTTGAAGTACTAAAATAATTAAGATTTTGAAATAGGTGCAACTAAAAAATGACAGTCATTTTTTTTCAATTCCATGACTTTCCAAGGTCTTGCACTTCTACCGCAGGTCTTGCAGCAACGTAAAATCAGAAAGAAATCGCAATTAGAAAAGATTGAATTACCTCTAATTGTGTAAGATGTTGAAGGTATACATGTAAAGGAGCCAAATCCGGGTAAAAGAAATCCTTGATACACGGAATAATCTGAACCATGTAAGCAAATTCGGCGGATCCTAAACCTGTTATACAACCATTTCATGCAATAATCGTAAATTCCAAATTAGGCATAATTAAATCTAAAATATAAGAATTAATATTAATAAATACATTTATTATATTAGTATTTATTTGCTTTTTAGTTAGAAATAAAACTACATTTTTAGATAAGTGCAAAATTTTATTGAAACGGATTAGTTACAAAAGGATGAATAACCCAAAAGTTATCAACGTTGGACGAAACACGTTATTAAATTACTTCAGTCTTCCATTATTGCAAATTATTATCGCTGAAAACCGGCGATATTTAACATTGAACCATAAAAATGAAGTGTAACAATTCTGAAACGTATAATTATATTATTATCTTGATTATCGCTTATTAATTTCTCAATATTTTAATCTGTGCGCGTCTACCCTTACTAAAAAGTGGTAGAAAAGAATATTTGTGGATTATATTTCCTGCTAAATGCAATAATTCATTTCGTTGAAGCACTCACCTCACATCTTCATAATATAAAAACGGCACTGACTAGTGTTACGGTATTTCCCGTAAAACAACTTGGTCAAGTATAATGCTAGGGCTAGTATTACGGAATTTTCCGTAAAGTTAGCCCTGAATGAGTTGGAAAGGGGGTTAGTCTTACGGACAATTCCGCAATGGTAGTCAGTTCGCATAAAAACATGCAACAGTAGCACAACAAATCACGCGCAAATCACAAGTGGAATAAATATTCCCTTAAAAGCATTACCGAAAATTCGAGAATGTTGCCTTCTTTTTGCATTTTATGCAATCAAAAAACAGAAGCACCTTAAAAGTACGGAACTCACGAGACCCAGAATCGCTTTTCTTCTGCGGATTTTCACCATTCGCTCAGGTAAGTTTCTTCCAAAGAGTTGTAAACTTTCAAATCATGACCGTATCTGAAAGCAGGAAACACATTCAAAGTTACTACAATAATATTAATTTATTATTATTAAAATTTAATAAATTGAATTCAGAATAATATATAATTTAAATTCCCCTTCAACGAAGGAAGAAAAATCAGCCACCAAATCCCCTCCCTGCTTTCTTTTTCTTTTCTCTTTTATTTTGTTTCTTTAACTTTTGTTAATTTCCAAGGATTTCTTATTTTATTAATATTATTTATTATTCAACAGCGCAGTGCGTTTGAAACGATTCGCGGGAGAAAGATGATTAAAATATTAAAACTCACTCTGTGAAAGCATCGGCAACTTCAGAAGCCTTTCCAGGATGACAGACGACTGAAGTTGTGCAAGACTTAGGGTCTAGTAGCTGCTTAATATACTTGGGCGCCACGCGATGAATATCTTCGAGTGTGACAGCAGAAATGTTTTTAACCATTTGGCGATTGTAATCGTGAGGGACATTTCTGTAGTAAGCCAACAAAGACTGAGTTACCATATCTCCTACGGTCTTTTCTCTATTGATGATTTCGAAGATTAGCGAAGATTTTGCAGAATCGAACAAAGTTGAATCCCATTTGTTTTCAGAGAGGTGCAATTCCTTTAAGAAATAATCAAAGTTAACAAAGCCAAGTACGAAATAATTGGCTTTATTCAAATGAAGAAGAAAGTCAAGATACTCACTATGATCGCTCTAGCTTCTTTGTAGGCACCAACTACATTCGTTGCTTTGTACAATGACAAGTAGAGGAGACCTTCATTCGGCATCACATACATATTATATCCGTAGGACAGTCCTTGCCCTCTAATTTGCTTCCACATAGGACCCTAAAAGTTAAATTTTGTTAAAAAATAGACGTCTGACCTTGAAAACAGAATCACTTGATTTCTACTCAATAGTTCCAAGTTAGTGGCGCTGTTTTTTGCTACAAAATATTAAACCAGAAGTGACCAGAAGTACTGAGAGGTTGATAGCTCGACCAATCAAGTGTAGATCTACTTCTGACTTCCATATATTTCAAGATATTTAATATACTTCAGAGTATTTCATGATACTTTAGAATATTTCAAGATATTTTAAGGTACTTCTGGATATTTTGTGTACTATATAATATCCTGTATTTCATATACTTCAGAATATGTCGATGTACTTCAGGATATTCCAACCTACTTCAAGATATATCAAGATTCTTGAAGATATTTCGATGTGCTTCAGCATATTTCATATACATACTTCAAACTATTTCAAGGTACTGCAGGATATTTCAATGTACTTCAAGATATTTCATATACTTCA
>CAKNXH010061100.1:46588-133012 GCA_932178445.1 Andricus quercusramuli
TATTTCATATACTTCAAAATAATGCAAGGTACACCAGGATATTTCAAGGTACATCAAAATATTTGAAGTCACTTAAAGATATTTGATTTACTTTAAAATATTTCAAGCTACGCCAGGATATTTCAAGACATTTAAATGTAATTTAGGATATTTCAAGGCACTTCAAGATATTGCAATGTACTTCAGAAATTTCACATACTTAGGAATATTTCTCATACTTTAGAATATTTCAATATATTTCAGGATATTTCACGTATTTCAGAATATTTCAAGGCATTTCAGGATATTTCACGTACTACACGATATTTCACAAGATATTTTTAGGATAATATTTCAAGGTACCTCAAGACATTTGAAGTCACTTAAAGACATGTACTACAGTATATTTTGCATACTTAAGAATATTTCACATACTCTAGAATATTGCAAAATACTTCCGGATATTTAACGCACTACATAATATTTCACGAACTTCAGAATATTTCAAGGTATTTCACTATATTTCAAATGTATTTAAGAATATTTCAAGGCATTTTAGGATAATTATACAGGGTTCTTCAAGATATTTCAAGGTACTTCAGGATATTTGACATATTTTACATATACAGGGTGTCCAAAAAGTAACGAAACACCTAAATAATTTTCCAGGTAAAATATTTTTCAAAAAGGTCAAGATCATTGATGTAACTTTTAACGAAGAATACAGGGGTGACCTTGAACTTGACATTCAAGGTTATTTCAAGGTCAACTTTGTTTTTTTAATTGGGAACCTCTATTTTTGGCAACGGCAATCGAAAGAGCGGGAAATTTTACGTCCAAACATGTACTTAGGCCATGAGTCAAGGATGACCTTGAGCTTCAGCCGAAGGTTTTTAGGCTTGACCTAGGTATGGGTCCGGTCCAATCTGTACTGCTTCGGCTCAGGTGTTTACGAAAAAGGTCGAGGTAATTCTTGGATTAAATTTTAACGAGGAATTCAGTAGTGATCTTGAATTTTACTTTGGGCTTGACCATCAAGGTTATTTCAAGGTCAATCTTGTTTTTTTAAATTGGGAACCTCTATTTTTGGCAACGGCAATCGACCTCTATCTTTTTTGTAAACACCTGAGCCGAAACAGTACAGATTGGACCCGACCCACACCTGGGTCAAGCCTACAAACCTTCGGCTGAAGCTCAAGGTCACCCTTGACCCATGACCTGAGTACATGTTTGGACGTAAAAATTCCCGCTCTTTCGATTGCCGTTGTCAAAAATAGGGGTTCTCACTTAAAAAAAAAAAAAAACGAAGTTGACCTTGAAGGTGGAGCTCAAGGTCAAATTCAAGGCCACTACTGGATTCCTCGTCAAAAGATAATCCAAGAATGACCTTGACCTTTTTGAGAAATATTGCACCTAGAAAATTATTTAGGTGTTTCGTTACTTTTTGGACACCCTGTATACGCGAGAACACCCTACAGTACATAATGAATTAATGATCCTACAATAGATAATCATTCATTATAAACACAAATATAATTAAAATAATTAATTCTAATTTTAATGTATTAACACGCCGTGTCTAAACTGTTAATTATATCATATTAACTGCTTTACATACATTATTATTATTATTATTATTATTATAGATTAGCAGTTCGAACTCGAAAGTTCATTGCCTCATCTACCCGAGACCGCCACATATCTCTATCCTGTGCATCCTCCATCCAGTTTAAGTAATCATGTCCTAGTTCTTTCAAATCATCCCTTACATTTTTCTCCCATCTGTTTCTCGGTCTGCCTAAGGGTCTCTTACCAATCGGTTTCCCTCTTAAAACTTGCGCCACTGTTCTTTCATTTCCCATTCTTGCTACATGGCCCGCCCATCTTAATTTACGCGCTTTCATTACTCTATTAATATTTGCTGACCCGTAGAGAGCATGCAGCTCACCATTATGCAGTTTTCTCCATTCGCCGGTCTCTTCGTCCCTTTTTGGACCATAGATTTTTCTAAGTACTTTATTCTCAAAAACTCTAAACCTATTCTCCTCTCCTTTCGTCAGCGCCCACGCCACGTTTCGCACCCGTACATGACGACCGGCATTATTATTGTTTTGTAGATTCTTACTTTGATGTTTCTAGATAGCAATCGCGATTTTAATAGTGTGTTTGCTGCATAGTAGCACCCATTGCCAGCGTGCAGTCGCGCGTTGATTTCCGTTTTAATCTTATTTTCGCTAGTTATAATTGACCCGAGGTATTTAAACTCGCTAACCCTTTCGAATTTCATATTTCCGGCTGTTAGATCCCCGTCTTGATTACTTTGTTCAGATCTGACGACGGTCATATATTTTATTTTCGTTTCGCTAACCTCCAAGCCAATATCTTTGGCTTTTGTGATCAAGATTTCTGCATTTTTTGCTACCGTTTCTTTATCATGCCCTAGTATGTCGAGATCATCCGCATATCCAAGAATTTGTATTACCCCATTGAGGGTAGCACCGGTCGGATTCGCCTGCACTTGCCTAACCACGTATTCTAAAACTAAGTTAAAAAGGACGCACGAAAGTGCATCGCCCTGTTTCAGACCATCGCGGATCGAAAACTCTTCAGATAACCTTCCGTTTACGCGTATTCTTCCCCTACTGCCGCTTAAGCAAATTTCGATAAGTCTAACCAATTTTCTTGGCACACCCAAGAACTCTAGGATCCAGTACATTTGCGCGCGTATAATAGAGTCGTAAGCTTTTTTAAAATCGATAAATAGCTGATGCACTGCTTCATTAAATTCCCATTTTTTTTCTAGCAGTTGTCTAATTGTGAACATTTGATCGCTTGTAGATCGGTTTCGGCGGAATCCACACTGGTAATCCCCAATGATTTCCTCGGCGAAAGGAGTTAGCCTACCTAAGATTACATTGGACAGGATCTTATAACACGACGACACAAGTGAAATTCCCCGATAATTGTTACAGTTCATTTTATCGCCTTTTTTAAAGATAGGAATAACAATAGAGTCATTCCATTCCTCTGGAATGCGTTCTGTTTTCCAAACTGTGCGTATTAATTTACAAATTTGTCTTTTGAGGCAAGGGCCTCCATTTTTTATCAGTTCAGCCGGTAGGTCGTCGATGCCCGCGGCTTTATTTTTCAACTTCTTTATGGCCATTTCTATTTCTATATCAGCAGGATCATTAATTAATAGATCAGCAGTGTTATGAGTAGTTATTTTTTCAGATCATATTCGTTAAAAATCTGAAAAAATAACTACTCATAACAGACTGCAAAAATGGTTTATATTAATGATTATTAATGATTATTAATTGTTTAAATAATTTCCAAATATCTTAAGCAAAAAAATATTATTCTTAAAATTCGTTAATTGTGTCATTAATCAGAAAAGAATAAATTTTCTCGATTTGCAGAGAAAAAATTTTTAAACAAACAAAAATTGTTTAAACAAATAAAAATTATTTTAAAAATTGCTAAATATTCTGTAGAAAAAAAATATTACTCTTAAATTCCTTTAATTGTGTAATTAATTCCAGAAAGTAATAATTTTTCACGCTTTACAGGGGGAAAAAATTGTTTAAACAAATCAAAATTGTTTAATTAATTACCAAACATCCTTCAAAAATGTATTGCTTTCAACATTCTTTAATTGTGTCATTATTTTCAGAAAATAATAACTTTTTACGATTTTAGGGAGAAAAAATTGTTTAAACAAATGAAAATTGTTTAAATAATTACCAAATAAGTTAAAAAAGAACTACTACTCTTGACATTCATCAACTTTGTACGATTTATTCCGAAAGACAATAACTTTTCACGATTTACAGGGGAAAAAATTTGTTTAAACAAATGCTAAGTGTTTATACAATTTAAAATTATTTAAAATATACTTTGAAACTCGTGGCTTATCGATTAAAAATAATTCACGTTGAACAATTTTTCAAAAATACCGTCTTTAGCATGAATTTGATAGAAAACTGCTATCTTGCATTTTTTGGGGCATTTTCCGGGCACAATTAAAGGGGTTCAGGCGTGTCAAAATTAAAAGCTATTGGGTGGAGATTATTCCTTAAATACTCCTCAAGAGGTGACAATACTTTAATTGACAAAAAATGTATAACAAGTACTTCTTTTTTCCATTTTTTTGAAAATCGAGTTTTTCCCATTTAAAACCCCATGTTAATTAAAAAAGCCCGCGGCACGGGTTAACGTTGGAAAAAAAAAAATTACGGAATTTCTTTTTCCGGAAAACGAACAAAATGGGGGGGGGGGGGTCATAACCAAAAATCGAATTTTTGGACCACCCTAGTGTACACTTTCCTTCACGAGTTGTCAATTCCTCAAGAAACAAAAATTCAGTAACGCATTAAAAAGTGTAAATTACCTCTGTTTGTGTGAGGTACTGAAGGTACACAAGCAACGGGGCCAAATCCGGGTGCAAATAATCCTTGATATGTACATTAGTACACTGAACCATGTAAGCAGATTCGATGCATCCCAAACCTGTGACGCAACCATTCAATGCGATCTCCTCTGGTGCTTTTATCAGCGCGTGATCGGGAATAATTTGCAGCCTATTGAAACAATGATGAAAATTGAATTATATTAATGTGATTATAGTGCCGAAAAAAATGTGGGTCAGGTTTTGGAGACTATGTGGTTTTAAACAGTATTTATCAGAAATTTCGGAATATCATCCCTCTCTCCTTGTCAAGGATTATATTTCACTATGAATAGAATAACATAGTAAGTTTTACTTTGATTTGGTCGAGCTTTCAATATCAGAAAAGCATTGCTTCCAGGGACTGTAGACATCTGGATTCTGAGCCACTAATTTATCAACATTAACTGCCATGTAAAGAGCCATCGAATTCGTCGAAGTTAGAATCTTCCTTAAATCGTTGATTTCAGCTACGACTTCTTTCTGTCCCTGAACTGTGTTCATTCGCTCCATCATTTGCGTAAGGAACTTCTGCTGCCGAAGCAAACTTGAGGTGTAGTGATTACTTTCTGAAAATAAGATTTTATGAGAAAATAATTGAATAATTGAATAATCTACTCAATGATTGATTAGGGATCAGTACTTTTGCTGTAAAATAATCCCCTCAGAAGATCACCAGTTATTTTGTATCCCTTTCTTCTCATTTGTGCTACGTCGTTGATAATCTTAGCTGCAATGATTTTCAATCTTTCTGGTGGGAATTCCGTCTTATACAACAACTCTTTAATCCACTGCACTCCTTTTGTGTATTTGGAGAGCTCAACCTACAATTAACAGTATTTTAGTATTCATTCCCTATAATTTTATCTTTACTTACAAGCTGTAAGATTTTATTAAGTAAATTACTTACCTGGAGCAACAAATTAGCAGCATGACTGTAAACACCGCATGAAAATCTAAAGCTATTCTCAAATCCTAATCCAGTTGCAACTGCGACAGTGTCGCATTCTAATTCAGCCACAATCTCTTCATACTGAATTAGTTTACCATCTCGATTAACTGGACAGGCCAGAATAGATTCAAGCAAAAGAGGAAGGTAAGGCCTCAAATTCTCGGGAACACTCAACGTATCCATTGTTACAAACATCTAAAAATAATTCTCAGTTACTAAAGAAATTAAGAGATTTAACAGAAAAAATGTTAATAGATTAATTTGAATCTACAAATAATTCTCAGTTACGAAAAAAAATAAAGAGATTTAACAGAAGATATTAAAATAAATTAATTTGAATTCTATACATACGTAAACGAAATTAGTGTTGACATGATCCAGGTAGGTATAAAGGGGTATTTTGTTGACGTCGAATCTAGGATGTTGATCCAGCGAATCAGTGGAGAAACTTTTAATGTGATGAAAGTTAATCGAGTCCGTACTTGGTATTGGTACTGTTTTTAATAAATCAGATGGGATCAGCTTCTAATGAGACCGTGATAAAATAAAAATCAGTATCTAGGAATAAAATATCAATGAAGGACAAAAAATATATCTTGATTCAACTTTTACCTCATTTTCCATTATAGCTTCTTGCAGTTCCTGTTCCTTTTTTTTGAGACCTTCCTTTCCTAAACTTTCGATTTGCTTAGTTATACGTTCCTTTTCCGTTTTAGCCATCTCAATTTTCTTTTCTATACTCGGAACACCTTTCGAGAACACTACCGGGGCATTGATAAAATACTTATTCAGAAGATTTAACCAGTAGGATGCAGGTTCCTCCATCAACTTTTTAAGCATATCGATCTGATTTAACCTCTGATCCAACTGTACCAAAAAAAGAGAAGATTTTTACATGTGAAATACAAAATAATCTCAACTCATTTTTTAAGGGACTTTCAAAGTATAATTACTTACGTCTTCTTTAGAGTTTCCAAAAAGAATATCCCCAATAAGAGTGTACGCAATACTATCATGGGGATTATTTTCCATATTACTCAGGGTCTCGAGGATGTACCTGAATGAAAATCGAAAGGTTGGAATTATTTGATTTTGAATTAAATAGAGAGAAATTATTTCAGATCAACGTAAAATATTATTTTTTTTATCCATATTAATTACAATGAGTGTAGAAATAATGATTTGCGAGATAAAAAAGTACGTTCTTATTTTCAAGGTGTCTGTTTTAATCGGGGATATAATTCCCGGTTTATCCCCGGTAATTTTGTTTTTATTTCATGTTCTAAAATTTGACTGCAATGTAAAACACAGAAATTGGAACGATTTTTAATTTTTTAATTTTAAAATAAAAGCTTCAATTATTTAAATTAAAACGCTTAATAATTTACATGTATAAAATTTCAGCTTTTAACACTCGCCATTTTCGATGCTCTAAATTGAAGAATGAATAAAAGAATTAGTACATTTTTAGAATGGTATCATTTTTACCAATTTTATGTTAGAAACATTAAAAATTGAACTATCACTTTTTTTAACTGAAATATTTCATATGAGAAGTTGAATTACTATAATTTTAAGTCGTAACAAATTAATAATTGTGCAATTGTTGTTTAAACATCATAATTATTTTGTTTTTGTTTAAAAATATTTTTAAATATTCTTCGAAAACATTTAGTAAACAAAAATATATTTTAAGTTTTCCCAGGTATCTTCAGAAAATTCTTGTATGATGTTAAAACTTTTATAAATCCTCCAAATGCTTTACAAATTTATTTAAAAATCTTCAAAAATGTACATATTGTTTAAAATTTTTTGGAATCTTTCCAAATTTTGAATTATTTTGGACATTTTTACAACATTTCTAAACATCTTAAAAAATTGTTCGAATTTTTCCTAAAATTTTTCAAAAATCTTGCAAAATTGAAAGTTTACCTTTAAATCGTCCATATTTATTTTGACAATTTGGAAATCTTATGAAATCTTTTTAAACATTCTCTTGAAATTAATTTTTCAGAATAAAAAATCATTTCAATTTTCCTGGGAATCTTGATAAAAAAACGTTATTCCTTTGATTGAAATCTTTCAAAATGCTTAAAAAGCTTTTAATTTTTTGATCAAAATCTTCAAAAGTATAGATTTCTTGTAAAAATTTGTTTGAAATCTCTTAAAAACTTTTAGACATCTCATAGACTTACTCGAATTTCTCAATAAATTAATCATTGTAAAGTTGCTATTTATTCATGAAACAAATTTTTTTAATCTTCAAATATTCTCTTAAAATTAATTTTTCAAAACAAAACAGCATTTAAAATTTTCACGGGAATATTAAGAAACTTTTTTGTCACCTTAAAACATTTTTAAAATCCTTTAAAGGCTTCAACATTTTATTAAAAAATCTACAAACATCTACAAAAATCTACATTTTCTTTGAAATGTTTTGAAATTTATTGAAGTTTTAAATCAAGTTTAAATATTTTCAAGACTTCTAAATATCACTTAAACTACTCGAAGTTTTCAAAAGGAATACATTGTTCAGTTGTTATTTATTCGTCAAAATTCAACGATTTCACTTCAAAAATTAAACATGGTAAAAATAGAACAATTAAAATTGTAACGCTCGAAGTTTAAATTTAACTCTCTGAAATTTTCACGATTTAAGACATTGTACTTCAAACAATGCAGTTTTAAATTATTTAGTTTTTGTTTAGTTTTTAATATAAACAGTTAAATATTGCTTAACAGTAAAAAAGACTGAAACAGTATTTGAATAGGATTTGCAATTTAATAAGTTATTAATTATAAATCTATTGATTTAAAATTATTTTGAAATTGAAAATAGTTTATAAATTTTCAATCGGAGGTTTACATTTGTTTAACTACTAGGGCTTTCGAATTGAAACAGTTTAATTTGTAGCGTAAAATTCTGTAAACTGTTTAATTTATAAGCGATTCATAATCGTCTTGTAAAATCAATTATTGTTCAATTTTTAATACTCGAACTACAGTTCAATTTTAAAAACCTACAATTAATTTATATTTAATAAACTTAAAACATTTTAAATTTCTTTTAATTGAAAATGCATAAATTAAACGATACAAAAGCTTCATTTTTGTCATTCTACAATTAATTTGAAAAAAAGTAGTCAGGGTCACGTTATCGGATGATCTTTACTCATATTTAATCGAATTTATTTTTCTATGGAGTAAAGTAAAAGTAATTGGCACACAGTATATTACTAGAGAAAATACGCCTAATAAAACCCTGTAATTAAGAAAATTATTCCTCCAAACTAACGCGTATGATATTCCAGGGACATGATATTGTCAAATTTTTAATGTTCACCCACCTGTAAATGACAGTTTTCATCCTCTTCATGTCGATGCTTTTCTTAGATGCAATGTCCTTTAGAATTTTCGTTAGACGATCTTTAATCAAAGAAATCTTTTCAGTCGGAACGTTATCAAACTCGAGATAAAAGAGTGCTTCAGAATTTTCGGAAAGGTTGTATCCGACATTGTTGGCAAAAGGATCGTCAACTTCGACAAACTCTTGTTGGAGAGGACTCACGCTAGTATCGGTTAGGTACTTTAGCAATAAAGTACAACCCTTGAGTTCATAAAATTCACGAACAGCAGAAGGACCTCGCCAGGCGGCAATCACGATACCATTATCTTCATCATCGCATGGATAATACACATTTAAATCGACGCTTTCTGTCAATGGGGGCACTGGATCTTGCCAAGGTCTTTTAAATGGACCTCTTGGACCCTAAGTACAAAAATTTGTGTAACGTCAAGAACTAAAAATTTAGAAATTTAATCGAGGGATTGATCGCTCTTGGAATCTGGTGTACAAGCTTTCGTGAAGTCTTCGTGAACTTTTTTGAATTCATTGAAATCTTTATGAAATCCTTTAAATCTTTGTGCAATGTTTGAAATATTTGCAAAATCATTTCAATCTTTGTGAAATCTTTGAAATCTTCGTGAAATCTTTTTAAAATTTCTGAAATCATTGACATTTTTATAAAGTCATTAAAATCTATGTGAAGTCTTTTGAAACACTTGTAAAATCATTTAAATCCATGTGAAATCATTGAAATCTTGACAAAATCTTTGTGAAATCATTAAAATCTTTTGCAATACTTGTAAAATCATTGACATTTATGTACAATTATTGAAATCTTCTGAAATATATTAGAATCTTTGGGAATCCTTGAAATCTGAACATTTTTAAACCTTTCTAAAATCTTTTAAAGAGTTGTGACAGCTTTGAGAAGTTATTGAAGAATTTATGAAATTATTGAAATCTTCTGAAATATATTCAAATCTGTTAGAATCTTTGAAATGTGAAATTTTTAAAATCTTTGAAATGTTGTGAAAGCTTTGCGAAATTATTGAAATTTTTGTGAAATCATTGTAATATTTGAAGTCTATGTGAAATCATTGACATCTTTGTGCAATCTTTCAAAATTTTAAATCATTTAAATCTTTATGAAATTTTTTGAAATGCTTGTAAAATCATTGAAATCTTCTGAAATACGTTCAAATCTTTTGGAATCTTTGAAATCTGAACATTTTTCAATCTTCCTAAAATCTTTGAAATCATTGAGAAAGCTTTGCGAAATCATTGAAATATTTTTGAAATCTTTGAAATTGCTGTGAAATCATTGAAACCTTTGTGAGAATTTTGAAGTCAGTGTAGAAATCGTTGTGAACCCTTTGTAAAAATCTTTTAAACTCTATGTGAAAGTATAAAAAAATATTTGTAAATTCTTTGAAATCTTTGAGATTGTTGTGAAATTATATACACTTTTGCGAAATCATTGAAATATTTGTAAAATCATTGACATCGTTCTGAAATATTTGAAATACTTGCAAAATCATTGACATTCATGTAAAATCACTGAAATCTTTGAAATCTTCCGGAATATATTCTAATCTTTTGGAATCTTTGAAATGAGCAATTCCATGTCAAATAATCTGAAGAATTTCAGTTATTGTTAGTAATTTTTATGCAAATTCTAGTATCTGTTCTCTTAGGTGTCGAAAGGAAACCCCCAAAATAATTTTTAAAAATTCAAAAAACTTAGAGATAATAAAAAAACAAATTTGGTACTTTTTTTTAACTTTCATAACTATGGTAATTTTAACGCTAATAAGGTTTTTTTAATTATTCATAATAAGAAGCAGTTTTGAAGAAATATTTTTTGAACACAAATTTTCAAAAACTTCTTGTATTAAAAAAAAAAATTAACTGAATTTCTGAAAAAATCTACTTTTTATTTTTTTATTTTTTATAATAGCTTATAATGTCCTCTAAATCCCTGTAAATATCAAATGGGATCATTCTTAGTTTTCGAGAAATAATTAAGAACGTACGCAGTGGCCTGGTATGCCCAGCGCCCGAGAGTCTGAACGCTGAAGATCGTGCATACGAGTATAATATTTGTCTATTGTTCCTCTATTAAAAATTAAAAAATTCAGTTTGAAATTTTGTTTTTGAAAAATCCCAGAAGTTTCTCAAATTATTTGGTCAAAAAACATTTGTTTAAACTACGTCTTATTGGGAATACTTTTTTAAAAATAAACCTTAATATCATCCAAGTTACCAATCTTTTGAATGTAAAAAAAAAGGACCAACATTTTCAATATCTCTTAAGTCTCTTAAGTCAAATTACTAACAATAGTTGCAATTCTTCAGATGACCTGACATGAAATTGCTCAAATCTGAAATTTGTCTAATTTTCCTCAAATCTTTGAAATCGTTGTGAAAGCTTTGCGAAACCATTGAAATATTTTTGTAAAATCATATGAATCTTTGCGAAACCATTGAAGTATTTGATATCTTCGTGAAATATTAAAAATCTTTGTGAAGTCATTGAAACCTTCGTGAAATCTTTATAAAATCATTGAAATCGTTGCGAAAAATTGGTAAAATCTTTTGAACTCTTTGAAAAGCATTGAAATGTTTGTAAATTCTTCGAAATATTTGCAAAATCTTCTGAAATATTTTGAAATCTGAAACCTTTATAAAATTTTGTGAAATCTTCTGAAACATTTTTAAATCTTTAATTTTTGTAAAATTTTTGAAGTATTGTAAAAACACTGAAATCTTTTGAAATCCTTAAAATCTTCTAAAATACATTAAAATATTTGGAATCATTGAAATCTGATGCAAACTCTTAATTTGTGTGTTCAACCCCTTGAATTTAATAGAATTTAGTTCAAATAAATAATATCAGAATAATAAACAATACCTTGGATAGGATCTTTCCTTCGATCGGCTGAAGGGCTTTAAAAACATCAGCGTGTTTCACCTGACCAGTTATTATGATTGTCAAGTTTTCTGGCCTGTAAAATTCCTTATGGTATTCCTTAACTTTTTCGTTAGAAGTGCTTTCTCGCAAGTTTGGCAAGTCGCCTGTCAAAATGAATAGATTATTAAATTAATTTTGCTCTTGATTTAAAAATAGAAGGTCATTTTCTTTGTTAAGTACCTCCAGTAATTGATTTATATCCACATTTTCCTGGATATGAAGCCCTTAATAGTTCCGTGTATGTTAAACGCTCGCCGGTATTTATACTTCCTTGCATTTCTGAGTAGACTATACCTCCATCTTCACCTTCACCTGTGATGTGGTGTACTTCCGTGATATATGCTGAATCCTAGACGAAAATTATTTATTTAGTAGAAATTTTAAAACCTTAATTGCTAGGTTTAGATTTTAAGCAAAAGCATTTAAAGACATCTTCTGGAAGTAACTGAGGCATTGGGAATGGCAACTAGGTAGACACATTTTTTCGAAAATAGTTTTTTTTGCAGTTTTAGGTACTTTAGGTTAAGACCTATCGACAAGAAACCACTTTTGCAGTTCTTTAGAGCAAAAAATGAAGAAAGAGTAGTAATTTTATAATAATTGAGAATTACAACCAGGTAAAGCCCATTTTGTTTTTCCTCGATCTTGCTCAGAAGTGACGAATTTAACGTATGTTTTCTGTCACGTTTGATGTTTTTTGTAATAAAAAATCATTTTCAAACTTCTTGATGTTTTTTTTATATATATTTAAAGCATGAAAAAATGCCTTTTAAAATAAATGAGAATAACAACCAGGTGAAGCTCATTTCGTTTTTCCGCCACCGAACCTTAACAATTTTTTTAAAATGTTTGAAAATCTTGAAAGTATAGCTCATGACCACTAGTTTCTCAGGGTGTCTAGTGATCATGCAATTTGTAATTTCCGGGATTTCCCGGTTTTTTCCCGACCACATTTTCTTCTCCCGAATAATTTAAACATGTATTTTTGTAACTTGTTCCAAAACAACGTGTAAACATGGGATTTTTAACATAATATACATATACCAAATTTATGTCGGGAAAAAAATAAATATTTATTTACACGTACCGAACTGAGGAGTATCTTCAATCACAGACTGAAGTGACAAATATTAATCAAACTGACATTTTCGACCAAGAGTATGTTAATTATGTGAGTGTTATTTTTTTTCTCTAGAATAGGTTGAAAGCTACCTTCATTCTCTGTAAAATAAGCTAGGATGAAGTCATTTTGTCAATTAATTAAGAAAATATTACAAAAGTGGTGCAAATTTCAATGCTTTCTTAAAATTTAAATAAAATCTGAAATATAATCAACATGCTTCAATGTCCTTCTGATCATTTTAAAGGTGCAACATATTTAAAATTGAAACAATAATGTTGTGTAAATTTTAATATTTTTTCTGCTGAAATAATTATTTTTGAAAAATACATGGAACAAGTATTCACGAGGTTTCTATAGAATTTATTTAAAATATATATTAATTTTATTTTTCTAAAGACAAAATGTCAAATTTTTCAACTTATCTGTATCAACTCGTATTTGACTTGATTTAAATGTTAAGAAAACATTGAAATTTGCATTATTTTTGCAATACCTTCTTGAATAATCAACAACATTTCTTCATCCTAGCTTCTTTTACAAAGAATGTTGATAGCTTTAAACCTATTTAAGGGACAAATGTAACTCATATATGTATAATTAATATTAAAATAACTTAACAGGGTAGACAGTTAAATCAAAGAAAAATATTTGCGGTCATTTCCTGGTTCACAAAAATTTTGTACGATGATTGAAATGAAAACATTTGAATTCTTAAAGCTACGTTTTTTTTGCATATTCAGTAACAAAAACTGAACTGCAAATTAAATTACTCAAAGTAGAACTCAATAATCTACACGTATAAAATGGAAGCTATTAAAACTTTTCAATTCAACAATTTTTAAATTAAATGCACGTAAACGGCGGAATTTTAATTTTTGAACTTTTATAAAAAGTACAGTTCAAAGATTCACATTCAGTTCAAAAAATAGAAATCCGCGTCATCATTTTCGGTGCCCTAAATTGAAGAATCAATCAATAAATTTGTAATATTTTTAAATCATATATTAAACATTTTTTAACTAGAAACATTAAAAATTGAACAAAGAACAATTGTCTTTTAAACTGAAAACTTTTAAAATTAGAAGATAAATTATTTTATTTGTATGTAGTTTCGAATCAATAATTGTTCAATTGTTATTTATACAATAACATTTATGTTTGTTGTGAAATATTTTTTAATATTCTCTTGCAATAATTATTTTAAATAAAAAATTATTAAAAATTTTCTCTGAAATATCAAGATCTATTTTCACTATTTTAAAAACATTTAAAAATCTACATTTGGTTTTCAACTTTTTAAAATCTTTCCAAATTTTAAATTATTTTTGAAATTTGTTTAAAACTTTTAAATTTTTCTTTTGAATTTTTAGTCTGCAGGTTCAAAAACAAAAAAATAAAAATTGTATTTAGAATTGTTTACAAAAGGCCATTTACTGTCCATTTGGTGCGGGGTACTTTGTTGATAATTTATACTTTGGGTAAAAAATTAATCTTCTTTGTGAAAAATTCTTCTTTTTTGGTTGAAAATTCAACTGTTTGGTTGAAAATGAACTTTTTTGTTGGAAAGTCAACTGTCTTTTAAAAATATAGTCTACATGCTTTAAAATTTAACTGTTTTTAGTTAAATTAAAATCTTTTTTGTTTGAAAATCCATCTTTATACGTCGAAAATTCATCTATTTTCATAAAGCCATCATTTTTGGTCAAAAATGTAACTGTTTTATTAAAAAATTGTCCGTTTGGAATAAAGATTCATCATTTATTGTAAAAAATAAGTTTTTTTTTGAAAATTTATCTGTCTTCGAAAAAAATCATCTCGTTAGCTTGAAAATTGAGCTATTTGGTTAAAAGTTAAACTATTTTGTTGAAAATTCGTCTCCTTTACTTGTAATTTTAACTATTTGGTTGTCAATCCAACTTTTTGGCTAAATATTAATTTCTGTTGTTGAAACTTCATCTGTTTTGTTAGAAAATCTTTTTCAGTTGAACATTTAACTATTTTGCTTAGGAATTTAAAATGTTTTATATTGAATTCAATATATTATTAACATTAATTTTATTTAGAAGAATTCATTCCCCTATTTTCATGAAAAATCACCCTATTTCCAATGTTTTGAGAGAATTTTGGGCCAAAGAGGGGTTAAAAATAGCCCAAAAATTGGTAACGTAGTTTATATACGACCCCTTACTGGTATCACACAGATTTTTAGTAATCGCTTTTTGTATGACCTTCAGGTTGGGATAAAGTATGTGCTCAAGATATATAGGCATCAGGCAGAGAAATCCATCAGGACCAGCAGTCTCCAAAGAATAAACAGTATTGTCGACATCTGTGTGTGCGTTAGTACCAGATGCGAGGCATCGATTTGCGAATAAATCCAAAACTCCCTTGTAGGGATATTCTTCACTCCCTATGAAGATTAGATGCTCCAGAGTGTGAGGCAATCCATCATCGTCAAATGCCTCGGTTGCTAAAATAATATGGTCAATATAATCCAAATAGACTCGAATAAATATATCTGTGACCTATTCTTTTCAGACCTTCTTTACTCTTTTATCTAAAAGTTATTCAATATTTGCTTTATGTTATCATTAACTATTGACTATTCGTGATTTTAAAAAAGTATTTCCTTATAAATTCTTTAATCATTTTTGTATACGATTTACCGGGAATAAATTTTCAAAAACCTGCAAACACCTAATCTTAATTTATTTCTGTATCTTCACGACTTCGTTGACGCATGTGAAGATAAAAATACTCATGATAACAAAATTAATTGTTTACATTGCGAGTGATACCAGCATTTAAGAATTCCTGTACTTTTTACCAGGAAAACATTTAATTATGCGCTTTTGACGCTGTCAAAAGAGGTTATGTTCGATTCACTTACCGAGGCAAAAGTAACCGCAAACAAGTGGACCATCGACATCAGCAATGAAAACAGTAATTCCGGTATTTTGGGATTTATATTTATGCACAGGAATCGTATCGTTTGATTTGATTGAGCAAATTAACTCAAATCCTCCCATATTCCCCGCCGGAGTGTTGTCAACGGGCGCCATGTTGTTTCTTTATAATTTCAAAAAATAGGAACGAAGTGGAATTGGAATATTGGATTTGAGAACCGGAAGTTTCAGTTGGTAATTACTCTGTAATTACTAATTAGATATTTTAACTTCAACCACCAGCTAACTTCACTTCGTCAAGTACTGAGGGGAAAATATTGGATCAAATGCATGGGACAAAACTTTATTTTTGTAATATCTTGGTAATGAATCATAATTGTTATCATTTTAATATTTCGTTCAATATTACTTCAAAAATAAATACTATTTTTCAAATACACTTATATAGAAAAAATTAGTTTTTACAAAGATATTCAAGATATTAGCAAAATAGGGCAAAAATTGACCGAATCTCATGCATTTGGTCCATTGTTTTCCCCCCAGCACTCAACGAAGTGAAGTTAGGTGGTGGTTGAATAAAAAATAAAACTCTGCGGCAAATTATTCAATTTTAATTTTTAACTTATATTTATAAATTAGGCCAAGTCTAAACGTACGGACACTACCTATAAATTAACAATCATATTTCAAATAACTGTACTCAATTCTATTATACATTTTTGAACGGAGTGTCTCGTCTAATTCATCCCCTTTTTCAGCTCCCCAGTTTTTTCGGGACGAATAGACGCAGCCTTTTTTTAAATAGGACGATTTTTAATCAAATTTCACTACGTATTAAAAAAAAAGAGTAATATGTAATCAGGGGCTGGCCATACATCAATATGAGGGGGGGGGGGGCCGCCGCTTCAAAAACTTCGGTTGGTAGCAGGATAGAGGGGGTGGGGGTCAGTGGAAGTAACGTTAAGAAATTATATAACAATTAGTACGTCTCCTGATGATAAATTTAAACAAAGTTGGCGAATTTTACAAAAAATAACCCTTATCCCTTTTTGTAAAGAATTCTTTTTTCTCCTGTTTTCGAGAAACTTACCCTATTTTCAATTTTTTCACTTAAATGCGAACTGAATTAATAGAGCTTAATAATAAAATTAAAGTTTTTTTTAAGTCTACCCTCATATTCTTCTTTTGGCATTCATCGTGTTTGATTAAATATTTTACTATTTGGTCGCAATTTTAATTATTTTGTTGAAAATGCAAATAGTACTATTTGCATTTTTTTTACACACGTTTTTTAAAAAGTTAAAAAATTAACTTCTGGGTTCAACGTGTTGAAGTATTTTACTGAAAACTCATTTTCAATGTTGAAGATTTATCAATATTTAGTTTGAAATTCATTGTTTCAGTTGATTTTACTATTTTGTTCAAAATTCGTTTTTTTTTGTTGGTAGTAAATTAATCATTTTATATGAAAAATCATCCTTTTCGGATAAAAATGTAACTGTTTGGTTGAAAATTCGTCTTTTTATGTTGAAATTCCACAATTTAGTAGAAAATTAAATTATTTGATTAAACATGAACTATTTGGTTGAAAAATCATTTTTTTTTTTGACAATTCAACTATTTGGTTCAACATTTAACTATTTTTATGAATATTTAACTACTTGGTAGAAAATAAACTTTTTTGTTAACAAATGAAGGGTAGAAATGCAAAAGGAGTCAAGCGCCAAATTTTCGAAGTCGGGTTTATTAGCTCAAAAAATAAGATAAATTCTATTACACATGCCTGCCAAAGGATTTTTTTTGAGCATCATTTTTCAAAATTTGTGTTCTTGTGTTCACAGTCCGAGAAGTTTTTCTAACCACAGAGTAAAAAATCAAATTTCATTTTTCGCGACACTAGCTAATTATTTTTAATTACTATTGGGTCCCTTCCGTTCAGCACTGAATAACCTGACACCCAATTCCTCATTTTTTGGAAATATGCCAAATTATTACTGCTATCGTCATTATTTTGAAGTTGAAATGTCAGTTTTACACCATTTCAAAGTCATAATTGGATTTTCAAATTTCGCGAAAATGCATGATTTTTTTAAAACAAACTTTTTGGAAATCAATTCGTCCGTTGAATAGCTAGAATTCAAATTTTTAGTTTTTTCTTAAACTGCAAATTGGCTCCACAATTAATGTTAAAAGATGTTAAAAGTCGATACGGACCCAAAATCTAACCTTGAAACGTGACCTGTTCAGGCGCGGATCCAGAGAAGGGCTTTAGGGGGGGGCCATCCAATAAGTCCCCTTCCCCTCCACTCTTAAGGGGGAGGGGGAGAAGGTAATAATCATTTTGAAGTTATTTATTTGCTTTGAATGTTTATTAAAAATTATATAAATATATTATTCACAAATCTTATAAACATAATAAACAAATGTTTCAATAAAAACCATGTTTTTATATTTACAAGCTGCGTCTTGCATGTCATGGTATAATCATTATTTAACAAGTATAAAATACTCATAAAATTTTCGAAGTCAAGCATAAACTATAAAACGATTATTTTTAAAGAGCAAAATTTAGGCGTATGTTTCCACTCTTTGCGATATTCATATTCCCGGTTGAAATCCTGGCTGAGGCAGATTTTTTCTTTTTCTTAAAAATTATTTGTCTGAAGTAATCGTGTTAACGAATCAAAATTGCTATTAATTATAAATTTACTCTATTAATTTCAATGATCTAAATTGAAAAATGAATCAACAAATACATAAATCTTCAAAATTATATCATTTTACGAAATTTTAAGTTAGAAAAATTAAAAATTGAAAAATTATAATTTTTTTCAATTGAAAACTTTTTAAATTAGAAGTTGAATTATTTTAAGTTTAAATCGCTTTGAATGAATGATTATTCAATTGTTATTCATACATTAAAATTTGTTTTTAAATCTTTTAAAACGTTCTCTTAAAAATATGTTTTTTTTACTGGAAAATCAATTTTTTCCAAATTTATAACTGTTCAATTTTTATTTGTTCATCAAAATTTGCGTCCGTTTTAAAATATTTTTAAATATTCTGTTGAAATTAATTTTTCAAAATAAAAATCATTCGAAAATTTTCCCACGAATCTTAAGACAATATTTGTATTATCTTAAGACCTTACAAAATCCTTAAAAGCTTAAAAATTTTATTTAAAAACTTCTAAATATATCTCCTCAACTTACTCGAATTTTTTCTTAATGGATACATTTTTATTTGTTATTTACACATCAATATTCAACATTTTCACTTGCAAATACAAAATTTTAAATTAGAACAATTAAAATTAACATTGTAACGTTTAGCTCTCCGAAATTTTAACGATTCAAGGCTTTCTGTTTCAAACAATTCAGTTTCAAATTGTTCGGATTTCCGTATTTCATTTATAATTGTTCATTTTAAATAAACAGTCAAACTTTGCTGACTATTAAAAAATTGTTCTTTTTTTTTAATTAATAATTTTCATAATTGAAGTCGTTAAAAATGGTATATTTTAGACTGATACAGCAGATAATTTATAAAGTTTCAATCGGAAGTTTACATTTTGTTAACTACTACGGCTTTCGAATTGAAACAGTTCAATTTTTAACGTCAAAATCTGTAAATTGTTTAATTTCATCAGATTCAGAATCGTGCTATAAAATCAATCAATTATTGTTCAATTGCGAATACACGAACTACAGTTTAATTTTTAAAATCATTACTTAATTTATATTTACAGTAGATCACCTTAAAACATTTTTTGTCGAAAATTTTCAGTTTCGAACGATATTAATCGTGTATTGTGTAAGTCTTCAAAACTGCATTTCAACATTCTTTTAATTGAAAATGTACCCTCAAAAATAAAGATGTAAAATGGAAAATTTGGATCGTAAAAGATTTTCGAATTCCACATTGCAAACTGAATGATTTCATAATTGAAAAAGTTAACAACTGAACTTAGCATTTAAAAAAAAGTTGAAATGAAACTTATGTTGAATTGCATTATATATCATGTGACATGAAATTTGTGATATTTCAAGTGATTGGATAGGTTTTTCTTTGAAAAACTTGTAAAAATACCGGTCAAAAAATAAATTCACTGTTATTTCCCGCTCTTAAAAAATTCTGATCATCTCCTGGTTTCCCGGACATTGAAGTCTTTAAATTAAAACAATAAAAACTCTGGGATAAATTTGGCTGCACCTAATTTTAACATGGGGTTCCATCTCGCTCGGAGTTGGGCTACGAAACTATCACTTATTGTTTTTGACGCAAAAACTGTAAAAACAATTGACTACAGGTGACTTTTCATACCCCAAATCCAAGGGAAACGATACATTTTGTAGTGGTACCATTCACACTACCAAGACTAATTTTTTTTTAAGGGAAATGGTACCCTGAAATTAGCGTTAGATTCACACTTTGTTTTTTCTGTGAAATTTCTGTTCAATATAGCAAACACATTTTAATGTTTTTAAAAATATTGATAAATTTCAAAATAGTAAGCTTTCTCCGAAGTTTTTTACTTCTTTTTAAAGGTATTTTGACACCTTATGTTTTAGTTTTTTTTTAATTACACTAATTTTCCCATTTTTTTAATTATGCATTATCCCAGTAATCGTGACCTTAGTCCCAGTAATCGTGATGGCAATTTTCTTGCTTTTTATGTGTGTAAATTCGTGAGGAGTAATATAGTCTTCAAATATCCTATTCGTCTGAATTCAGCGAAAATATGTTAGGGGACCTTATTCATTTGAAAGTGTCAACAATTTCAGTGTCGGCCAATTCATTTTAATCCGCTAGATTTTAAGTCAAGCTCCAATTCGCCAGAATTCGCAGCGCGAATACACTTAAAAACTGGCCTATGCAATCGAATTCTTAAGGTATAACTCAAGCGTGGGCGCATATAGGATTTGTTGTTAATATATATTAATGTTTTCTGTAGCTCAGTGTTGTCCTCTGGACTTACACACTTGGGATCGCTGGTTCGAGACTCGATGCATGCAATTTTTATTAATTTTTTTCGAAATTACCTTGACCACGAATTAAAGCAAATTGACAAGCATTCAATTCGCGCTGGCTCAGTTCGTTTTAACGAATCAGAAAGCAGAATTCGGGCGAATTTAAGCATGTTAACTCGCCGCAATCCTCCCGAATTAGTTTCTTTTTGTTGGGATTGTAAACTTCATTTATCTTATTTGAAAAATTGGGGTGTGGGCTTTGGGTGGGGGAGGGGGGGCAAGCCGCCGTGGCCCCCACTCTGGATCCGCGCCTGGACCTGTTTCATTCAATTTCTCGAAACCGAATAGCTTTTTCTGAGCAAACTTTTTTTAGTTCGATAGAGCATGAAAGTATCTCGAAAGCATTTTCTTATTTTTTTCTTAAATGGTCCCGCTGAATTTACAACATGCTTTTAGTCTCTCCTGAAAAAAGTGAAAAATGACGCTTGACTCCTTTTGCATTTCTACCCTTCAAATCTTATTTTTGGGTTGAAAATTCAACTGCTTTGTAAATAACTCGTCTTTTTGGCTTCAAGATTCAACAGTTTATTGAAAATTAACGTATTTTGTTGAAAATTCGTCTTTTCGGTAGAGAATTAATTTTCTTGGTGGAAAATTCATCTTTCTGGTTGAAAACTTAACTATTTTGTTGAAAATTCATCCTTTTTGGTTGAAAATTCAACTACTTAGTTAAAAGTTGAATTACTTTGTTGAAGATTAATTTATTAAAAGATTCAGCTCCTTGGTTAAAAATTAACCTTTTTTTTTAAATCGTGTTTAAGAATTAAGAATAAATTTTGTTATCTGAAAATTTAACTATTCCGTATTTGGTTGGTAATTTATCCTTTACAAGTTGAAAAATCAACTATTTGATTGAAAATTCATGTATCTTGCTGAAAATTCATCTTCTTGGTTAGAACATTAATCTTGTTTGCTGAAAATTCATCTTTTTTGTTAAAAATCTAACTTTAAGGATAAAAATTCATCTTTTTTGCTTGAATTTAACAGGTTGACAATTAGTTTCTTTGTGTGTTAAAATGCCTTCGTTTTTTTGTTTAATTCAACTGGTTGAAAAATCGTCTTTTAGTTAGAAATTCATCTCCTATAGTAGAAA
This sequence comes from Andricus quercusramuli, assembly GCA_932178445.1. Classification (NCBI taxonomy): domain Eukaryota; kingdom Metazoa; phylum Arthropoda; class Insecta; order Hymenoptera; family Cynipidae; genus Andricus; species Andricus quercusramuli. The sequence continues at coordinate 68,439 of CAKNXH010061100.1, forward strand.
AGTCATCTTTCTTGGTTGAAAATGAACTTTTGTGTGGAAAATTTATCTTTTCTGGTTGAAAATTTAAATATCTTTTAAAAAATTCTTTTTAATTCTCTTTTTAAATCTTTTTAATTCGGTTTTTTTTTAATTCGACTGTTTGGTTGAAAATGGATATTTGTAGGTTGGAAAATTTAACTATTTTGATTAGGGTGACCAGGTGGGCTGCACCAAAAACCGGGACACTCAGAAATATTTCATGTCACCACTAAGAAAAAGGGTCACAAAAAAATTGTTTATAGGCACATTACATTAAAGGCAGAAATATTAATTGTATAAAAGCTATACTTTTATTCGAAAATGCAGAATTAACAACAATTGACAATCATCTTTTTTGCGCTCAATACATTTATATGATTTTCACGAAAAACCCGGACAAACCGGGATTTTTACGAAAAACCGGGACATTTAAAGTGAAAACCGGGACGCTTCAACTTGAAGTGGAAAACCGGGACATGTCCCGGTAAACCGTGACGGCTGGTCACCCTAATTTTGATAAAGTTATATTTTTGTGTCAAAAATTCAACTTTTTTGTTAAAAATTCATCTTTCAGGACTGAAAATTCATCTTTTATGCAGAAAAGTCATCTTTCTTGGTTGAAATTTGAATCGCTAAGTGCCGAAAGGGAACTACTGACATTTTTGGCCAAAATGAATTACATAATAATGTATTCATATGGATTCAAATACGCTCTATATGAATACATTATTAATTCATTTTGGCCTAAAATGCCAGTAGTTCCCTTTCTGCACTTAGCGATTCAATTTAAGTATTGAGTTGAACTTTCAAATATTTTTTTTTTTTTTTTTTTGCTTGAAACTTCAACTACTCTGTTGTTAATGCAACTATTTGGTTACAAAATTTTGTTTGTTTGTTGAAAATTCGTCTTTTTGGGGTTTAAAATTGATCTCTTTGGGTTGAAAATTTTTTTGTTTGTTGAAAATTCAATATATTTTGATTTGAAACCTTAGGAATTTGAAGTGTTTCATATTAAATTCAATATGGTATTAACATTCATTTTATTTAAAGCTTTGAGAGAATTTTCAGCTACTTTACTTTTCTTGGGGGGGGGGGGGGGCTAAAAGTATGGTCTTTTACTAAAGAGGACGGATCCTAACATTCTATGCAATATTAAATTCTCCTAAAAACAAAAAAATGGAGTAATAAAACAATTCATATTGTTTGGTGCCAAATCCTTATTCTTTATTTCTGATATACATCGAAGAAAGTTTTGAATGAGGCTGACAGACTATTTTAGTGTAACATTCATAACAATAATTTATAACAAAGATTTAAAATCTGTTAATAAGTATTAAGTAAATTTATACTTTTCAATCAAGTGCCTGTGCTCTTCAAAGACTTGTACAAATATTTAACATTTTAAATTCATGCAGAATAAAAAAAAACAAGATGAAGATCGTTTTTTTTAAACTAAAAATAGAATAAGTAATTAAACTTTTTTATGATTTTTATCACTACACTCCAGCTTTTCAACACACGTTCCTATGCTTATATTAAATTTTTATCGAGCTATATGAAAGTATTTCCCAATGTACAGTTGAATATATATATATATATATATATATATATTGTAAATTATCTATTTTCTCTTTTATTTCGATGCTGTAAAATATGAGATTTTTTCCATTATTTAACGGCTTTAATCCAATCGATTTCGAGGGCCGATACTCCAGGTTGATTATCAGGAAGATAAGGTCCGTTGTCCACTTTAATGCCCATACTGGTTATTGCCGATATATCTAGTGGATACGCCTCTGGGGTTAATTGCTGCCCTCGATAGTAGGGTTTAAAATCCATCAATGGCAATTTCACAGATGCGAAGTCATTTTCAGGAGCCTGAAATAAACGACAATAAAACTTTACGTTTTCCTACGAAAATCATACATTTTCATATTTGAAGTAGTAGCAGTGTTTTGTAATGTTTAAAAGTGATATGTTGCAATAATATTTCTCGATTTAAAAGATATATTATTCAATTTTGATCTTCCAAATATGTGAATTGTTTATTTTGGAACACTTCAATTTTGTTATGTTTCGAATAAAGAAATTCTGATTTTAGAAGATTTTACCTCATATAATCATTGTTTTATTTACAATAATTTGGTACATTGCAGGACACAAGTGCAATTTTTACAATAACAAAATTTACTTATATTAAACTCTAAGCGTTCAAAATGTAGAAATTTTGAATTTAAAGTTTGTAGATTTGTACAATAACGATAGTAAAGTTTTTAATAGTATACAATTTAAAATTCAAGGCTTTAAACTTCAAGTTATTGAATGGAATGGAAATAAATGGAATTGAATTTAATTTAATGGGAATGAATTGAGTGGAATTGATTTGAATTGAATGGAATTGAATGGAATTGAATGGAATAGAATGTAACTTAATGGAATTTAATTGCAATAAATTGAATTAAATTGATTGGAATTGAATGGAATTAAAATGAATTGAGTGGGATTGATTTGAATTGAATGGAATTTAGTCGAATTGAATGGAGTTTTATGGAAATTAATGGAATTGAACTAAACTGAATGCAGTTGAATGGAATTGAATTGAATTGAATCGAATTGAATGGAATTGAGTTGAATTGTATTGAATGGAATTGCATTGGATGGGATTGAATTGGTTTGGATTGGATTCCCTCTCGGGTTTTTAGATTAGGAATCTATGCAAGCTATTTGCACCTATGATGGCTGGTGTGATGAAAAATAGTGTGCGACACTTGTCCCCTAAGTGACACTTTGTTTCGTGTAAATTGTAGTATTCGTTCTTCATCTCGGCTACGCCTCGACTCCGACTCGTACTGCAACTTTCACACTCGGCCGAAAAAGTGTCATTTAGGGTCCTCGTATCACAAATAACTATGTATTATTAAATTATCAGTAAAGGAACAACCTATGCATCAACATAATTGCCGTCACACATTTTATGGACAGGATAACTTGAAGACAGTTGCAGATAAATTTATGAAATTTGGAGGGCTTATTTTTACTGCCAATGTCTTGAAAGCGATTGAAGGATTTCTAAAATTATTCAGTACATTTTTTTGAGATCTTTATAATGTTTAAAAAATAGGTTTTTTATAATAAAACGTTTTTCATTAACATAATTCAAAGTGAATCCATTGATCTATAATATTAATACATTTTATTGAAGACGAAGTAAGATATTACCATTTATAATAATTATTTGAGAAATCAATTTTTTTTACAGTAAAACTTTTTTCGTTAATATAACTCAATTATTAAAATAAATTAATAATAACTAAATGCATAATAAAGCATATCATGAATTTGTTCCTAAAGTCCATAAATTTGAATGAAAATTAAAAAAAAAATTTATTTTATTTTATTCCCATGCTTAAAATTCAATACAAATTTAACATGTAAATATTTGGAATAAAATATATTTTGTTTAGATTAGTGAAAATTATAAAAAGAAGTTTGACATAAACAAGTATACTACCAGTACTATAAAGTTACTTTTACGAACGAAAAAGCATTTTTATATAAATTCATATTCGAATTGAAGAACAAAAATGAAGCATGCTCGAGAAAACAACGTGACTTTGAAAACAATTCCCTGAAATTTCCAGGATTTGCCAGTTATATAAAAATTCCCTGACAATTCCAGGGTTTCCAGGTTAGTAGACATGTTGATTCTAAATTTGAAAATTCAATTAAATTTAATTGAAAAAACTGAGTCTAAATTTAAAAAAAAATGTTGATTTAAGGGTCTTAAAATTATTCCATACCATCTATACATACCAATCCGATCATCAAATTCTATTTTGAAATAGAAAATAATCTACTATGTGAGTCATACGTACCCGAAATACAAAATAAATGCACACCTTAGAATTTAGTACAACAATAATATTTTTTTAATATTTTAATTTTAATATTCAGGGTATGTACAGCAATTACGCGAGTTAATTATGCATAATGTTTTTTCAATTCTTCTAAATATCTGACTGTATAGAAATTATACTTTATATATATATATATATATATGTGTGTGTGTGTGTGTATATATCCTTAATTTATGAAACTAACTTCATAAAAGGACACAAATTTCTTAGTGATACAATCTTTTAGGCATTTTATCACAGAATATTCTCAAATATACTATCGAATAATGAAATAAATAAACAATACTGAAAAAAAATCAATCTATTTTCAAATTTGTTATATAATAAATTATTTGTATAGGTATTTAAAATTAAATGTAACATAATATTAAAAATCAAATATATCTTCCTGAAATTAGTGAAAATGATAAAAAGAAGTTTGATTCAAATATATGTATGTAAATCCAGTACTAGCAATTTTCTTCTACAAACATAAAAAATTATCGTTATTTAATCTCATATTACAGTTGTTATAATAAATCCAGACATGCTCGAAAAAATGCTCTGACTTTTCCTTGACCAATAACATTCGATGAAATTTTCAGATTTTCCAGGCGAGTATAGACACCCCAAAGAATAGAAATTAATTCTTGATCGACGAAGTGATTGACCTATTAGTACTTTTGTATTCTTGTGGTGGGCATCCTCTAATATTTCAAATATTCTCATTATTAATTAATTTTTTTCAAATCATTGATGATTTTATTTTATGAGGAAGCAAATATATTTGCTAATTAATCATAATGAGGAAGCAAAGTGCTCATGACATGAGCACCATCCATTTATAAATACAAAGTGGAAACATCCGAGAATGAATTCACAGCTAGTTTATTATTCATTAATTATCAATGTAGTTATAATGTTTTCCGTGCACTGTATGGTATAAGTGCATGTATAATAACTCTAGTAAATAATAAACCTAATAATTAAAAAAAAAGTTTATTTACCGTGAAAACTTGTCCATAAATCACTGCATCTTTACAGATTCCTTTGTGCTTCAGTAGCATTTTGTATTTTTGATTAATACCCTGTGCTCGACACTTGATTATAATATTCTGAAACTGCTTCAGATCAAAGTTTGTATCGCATCGAACTGCTGCAAAACCTGACCCATTCGGTTTTGGATTAAACAAAGTAAAGAGCACTGCTCTTTGAAAAATCTGCGTTTTCTGGATAACAAGAATGGCTTTCGACATTCCGCTGGGTTTTGTTGTGTCAGAGTTCTCTGTCCAGCTATCCAGCTGATCCAGTCGAGTAAAATCGAATAGTGTCAGAACGGTTCTAATGAAACCAAAAAGTAAAAATACACCTTAATGAATATTTTCTCATTGAGAAAAATAGTTACAGAATTATGAAAAAATTTAATTAACATGGTTAAACATTAAAAATCCTTGAGAAGGGGTTATTTCTAAATTGAACTCACCCACAGGCCGTGCCTACCATGTCATGCCTTCTGAAAGATATTATGGAACTGAGTCAACAATTTCGTGACATTTTTAAATCGATCCCTAAATCTTCAGCTTCGTGGTCTTCTCTTGCGTGTTCCAATGTCATTTACGCGAGTCAAAGATACTCATTCTCAAAACATTGATGGAAAAAGTCTAAAATTCATGAATCATGTTATAATTAATTGTAGCTGAGGAGACTAAAGTGAACAAACCGATTTCCTTCATCACCTCTATCTAACTAGTTACTCAATGTTCAACAAAACTCCTTCAGGGTAATGAACCCCGCAAATTCCTCCCTTCAATACGACCGACTGGTCGGAATGAAATGTTTGATCAATTTTCTCCTGTAATATATTGTCATCCTATAATCGAGTGACAGCGGTGGGAGTTGGTGGTCTATTCTGCATGTTGACATAAAATAAAACTGAATGAAGCTTGTCGATTCTTTTCTTCTACATTTCTTCTGATGCCGTCTGATGCATTTTCATATCGCAAAATGTTTGAAACGAGTTTTACTTAGATGAAATTATATTAATCCTTAAGCTCGGAGTTACTGTTTTTCAATAACAGAAACAAGATTTGAAAAATGAAACCAGCAATATTATTTGAATTTGAAATTGAAACCCTTCAAATTGCTTTTAACTTTACAATATAAGTATGTATTATTTTAGACTTAGACAGTCAGGTAAATGAAAAAACCTGATTTCAGAGGAATCTTTTCTTCTTTATTTCATTCAAATTATTCATTTTACAAAACGAGTTTAGAAACCAATTTCTGAGGGAAGTTATGGCTTTAGGAAGTTGCAACAATGGTCTCTATTTCCAGAGCCGACACTCCTTTTTGCTTAGTGGGTAAGTATACCCCTCCAAACATTTGCAAACCAAACATTGTTATGTTGGATGTATTCAAGGGTTCCGCATCCTTAACTTCGAGACCACGAGAGGAGGCTTTAAAGTTAAGCAAAGGGATGGATATAGTTGAAAACGCCGTGCTTGACTTTGGTGCCTACAACATTAACATGAATGAATAAAATATAAAAAATTTTTTGTCCTATTTGAACAAAATATATGATTTTGAAAAAAATACGTACTGTGAAAATTTGAACGTAAGTAATATCCTCATTGGAATGGTGACCATTGTGTCTCAAAATAATTTTATAGTTGCTATTCTCTCCCTGCCCTCTGCATAAAATTTCAATATTTTTTGAAGATGATAAATTCAAGTTGGTTGGCGTTCTAATGCCAGCTTGTCCGGCTCCATTTGGTAGCGGATTTAAAAGTGTGAAGAAAACAGCTCTCTGAAACTCTTTACCTTTTAGTAAAACCAATGTTGCTTTTGATTTTCCAAGTCCTACCGTGTCTGAAATTTCCATCCAATTGTCGACATTCTTAATAGTTGTGAAGTCGAACAAGGTCCTTTTTTGCCTAAGATTAATATTACGAATTGATTTAAACAAATTAAGGATACTGATTGCAATATTTGAATAATTAATCTGATTTTGATACTTCTAGAATAGAAAATTTAATACTGAGATGGAACCTAATCTTCAGAGTCCAGGGCAATAATTAAAATACCAATTATATTGGTAACATCTTTTTGGGACTTAGTTTGTTTTTTAAGAAAATGGATCTTGTTTTAGAATTTTTCGTTACAGTTACAAAGGATATTTTTTCTCTTCTTGAAGCCTCACTAAAGAAGACGTTAAAATATTGAAAACCAAAGACTCTAAAAGACTTTAAATGTTTCTTAATTCTCTTATGACATACAGGAAAACAATATTATCAATATATTATCCTGAAAATATTTATTTATTATTAATAGGAAAGACTCAAAATCTTACCCTTTTACCGCTTCCATGAACGCTGTTCCCACAACGAAAAGACTTAGAACTTGAAACAATCTCATTGCTGATACAATTGTTAAATGTATTTCTGAAAATTTCTAAGAATTTTCTAAACCACTATTTTTTAGACAGGGTATAAGCAATTTAATATTTTTGCATGCATTATAATATTAAGAATATATAATATACTATATATATATATCGAAATGTGGGACCAATTTTAATATAAAAACATCTATTTGGAAAAATAAAACTTAATTCATTTTTTAATTACTTACTGGTTTGATTCTCGTTTGCGCTTTCGCGTTGATTAATACAATCTGAATGAATTATTGTGTGATACTTATTACTTAATTTGAAGCGATTATGCCTTTTCTAGGTAAAAAGTAATACTTCGATATGGCTGTGATTTCGTGAATTCCTCATGCGTAGATACGAAAACATTTTAAGGTAAACATGAGCCAGAAAATTTAATTTCTTACCTTTATTACTTCGAACGGATGCGTTCGAGTAATAAAGATGCGAAAGTTAGATAGTTTAGTAAATAAGTGAACATTATTTTGGAGTCGATCTAGCATTTAAATAAACTTATTTAATATTGAATCACATATAACGACTAATACTGTTCAATTATAGAATTGTGTAGGTATTTTAGATAAAAAAATATTTTAATAGTTTTGATAAACTTTTTTTCTGTCGCTTTGTTTAAAAGAAAAACATTGTTAAAAAATGGAACCACGAAAACATTCGTTTAAATTGGAATCACGCGACATGAAAGTTGACAGGGATTCTCAAGTATTCATATTTATGTTCTAGTGCATAAATCGAGAGTTTCTGAAAAAGTGATATGATGTCACAATGTTGACGCGTGCTTACGAAGTCTGGATTACTTTTAAAATACTGTATTATCTAAAGGTATTTCTTTGAAAACCCCGCCAAAAACTTCCACAGAAACTTCTTTCAACAACAATATATGTATTTCTTAATTCCCACTGTTAATTGACGTCGACGTAAATGAACTAATTAGTCTTAAAGACACTTAATACAGGAGGACTGGACAGCCATATTCAGCACCATGTGCTACCTTCGAACTAGGTCACCCAAGCCAATCCAATAAGCCTCCATGCATTTCCCACATAAAAATTTTGGAATAAAAAGTACCTTCTCAATCCATACCGCGGAAGTAAGGTGAGTAGTGGGAGGGAAGTAGGAGAAGCGAAGAGAAGTAGGCGATAGATGAGGTAGTAGGGAAGGGAAAGTATGGGAGGGAGAGATTCGAACGCACAGAAAAAACAGAAGATATACTTTACATCGATTTCCGACGAAAGATTATTCGCAACAAAAATTAACTTCACAGGATAAACTTTACACAAATATCGGTTAAACTTTCTTTTGTTTTTCCATGAAAAACACATGTATTCTGAAAGACGCGAAGTTGGCTGAACAAAACTTTATCGCTCTAAATAATTTCCTGCAACAAATTTTGTTCTTAGTTTTTTCTGCGCTACTTGTAACGTCTGAATAGGCTATAAAACCCTTTGACTATTTTTGATATATTTTATTTAAAGTAGCTCAATTTTATGCCGACTACACGTAACGCACGTTTATGTTATTTTGGTTTTCAACTGTTTTTATAACTGAACCTACACTTGCTTACTGAATTATTAAATAATTTTAATGGTTTATGAGACCTATTACTATTTTTCAAATATTTATGAAATTATCACAACTTTTGCAAATTTTCCCTACATCAGTAATAAATTTCAGATATGCTTCTTCTTTGCACTTCATTTTTTATTTAATTCGTACTAAATATAATTTCAGATTACCTGTCTCACAGTTACAGAGATAAACTTAGTTTTACAGAGTAACGTAAAAAATAAACTTCTTAATCTTGATTCGAAAATTTTAAATGTACTTATACTTAGAATACTAGAAGAAATAAGGACCATTTTGTGAATATATATTTGACGATTGAATGTAGAAAGTTGTGGTTTTAGGATGTTGCAACAATGGTCTCTATTATTAGATTCGACTCTCCCGTCTGCTTAATGGGCAAGTACACCCCTCCATACATTTGCAAGCCAAACATTGTTATGTTGGAGGTATTCAGGGGTGCCGCAGTCTTAACTTCTTGACCACGAAAGTAAGCTTTGAAGTCCTTCAGGGGCAAAGTAATAGTTGAGAACTTCGTGGTTGACATTTGTACCTGCAAAATTAACATAAATTAGTCAGTTCCCGACACAGTTTTCACTCAAATAAAAATGTTATTTAAATATAATTTCTCTATACTATAAAAAGATGTTGCAACCGATGTTTCAGAAATTCTGAGGAGGCCCTCCTGAGCACACCCCTAAAGCTTCCCACGTGGTCCCCCAGAGCCTCCCGAGTGGATCTCCAGAGTCCAGAGCCTCCCACGATAGCTTTTGAAACCTGCCATGAGGTCCTCTATAGCCCCCCCCCTTCTCACGATTTCCTCTGACGTATCCTACGAGGGCCTCTAGAAGCTCCTACATACATGGGTCTCCAGAACATCTTGCGAGTGCCTCCAGAACCTCCTACGAGTACCTCCAGAACCCCGTCCGAGGCCCTTCAGAGCCTTCTACGAGGGCCTCTAGAGCTAGAGCCTCTCAGGAAGTCCCTCAGAGCCTCTATGCCTATCTATGCCTATCTGGGACTTATACGGGATGCTGGGAAAGATTTATCCGGGTCCTATCCGGACCTAGCCGAAATCTATTCGTACAGCAGCTCGAAACAGATCTATGTATACCATTAAGCCATTTCCCTTTCGGGGTAGGCGAATGCGATGATATAATATAATGCTACATTTGCAAAAAAATATTTTCATATATTATCACTGTATTAAATTTATTTTTGAAATTACACAATTGCACGCACGGCCACTTACAAACATAATCGCACGCTCAAACGCTTTAAAAAATGACACCCGCTGAGGGATTCGAAGCCTACCTACATTGCCTAAACCTGAGTCTAAACCTAAATATATATTTTTAATTTTGTTTTACAAATTTGATGAATAGGTGGATTTAAAAAGGCTTGATTTAAATAACTAAATTTCATTAACATAAATTCTATTATATAAATGTGTAATTAAATTACAAAATTAATTTGTGATATCTGTTCAAATTGTGAATCTACAAAATTTAAAGGACTTATTATAACTAAAAAATATTTAAATTTTGAGCAGATTTTTTGGCATAAGCAAACTACTACACATAATTTATTTGAAAATTTGAGTTAAAAATATTCTTCCAGATGAAAAATACTCGACCTTAATATATGCTATCTGTAAAGTTGAATGTGAACATTGTACCGATAGTCGGGGATCCAAGAGCACTTTTGTGTCTATTTTAAGTCCTGATGAAAACTTGATTGATTCTTGTGCAGAATGTTCTACTGATAATAAGCAATTAATTCGCATAGTTAAGACATTACACCTACATTCAAAGCGTAGTTATTAATCAACGTATAAATGTAAATACATTTCACGAAAAGTTTAAAGTGTACATTCATACGAATGATGTATAGTGCGAAAATGTTTGAGCTTCTCGAAATTACAGTTGAAATTTCTGGTAACACGTCCCGGATAGGTCCCCAATATACCCGAGAAAAACATTCTTTTTTTGGACTTGGTCTCTTTATTGATGCAAATACTCCCAGATTGGTCCCGGATAGGCCCAGACAGACGCCCTTTTTGACTTCACAGGAAATAAGATTCTGGTTCCATGTCCCGGATAGGTCGAGGATAGACCAGCTTAAGCATTACATTGCGGGAGTTTATAATTGATCGGTACAAATGCTACCTGTCAGATCCCGAATACGCCCGAATGGACGCACTTTTGGACTCTACAGGAAATAAATTTCTGATTCCATGTCCCGTATAGGACTATAGGTCCCGACTAGAATCAAATGGATTGATACTCATTGATTTCCAGGACCGTAGCGTGAGTTGAATTTAAGGTAGGGCAGCGGTGGTTACAGGTAAGGCAGACCTAAAAATTTTATTTGATCTGATCTGGTCAATTGTATTTGTTAAGATAGGGCATCGGTATTTTAAGGTAGGGCATTGCCCCCCAGTGGCATCCCCTAGCTACGGCCATGTCGATTTCTTGTATCTTATTGGATCCTGATAGGCATGATCATACGCTAGTATGGACTTAAAGGAATTCCCAGATAGAAAATAAGTAATACGGTTTCTAGCAGGGCTTTATACGGGTTCTATCGGATCTCATCCGAAATTTTAAGCAAGGATATCCCTCTCTCCACCATAAGTACGTGATGTCATTTATTGATGACGCCATATTAGAAAATCTATAATATTTGTTGTTTGAAAAGACTTACTGTGAAAAATATATCATAAGAATTATCCGTTATGGCATGTTGACCATTGTGTCTCAGAACAACTTTATAGTTCTTATTCTTTCCCTCTCCTCTGCAAGACATTGCAATATTTTTGAAAGATGCTAAATTCAAGTTGGGAAGAGTTGTTCTCATGCCAGCGAATGCTGCTCCGTTTGGTTGTGGACTTAAAATGGTGTTGAAAACAGCATTTTGAACATTATTAAACTTTTTTAGGGCCAATGAAGCTTTTGATTGTCCAACAGTTCTGACCGTGTCTGAACTTTCCGTCCAACCGCCGACATCCTTAATAGTTGTGAAGTCGAACAAGGTCTTTTTTTCCCTAAGATCATTATTACGAATTGATTTAAACAAATCAAGGATACTTATTGAGACATTTATATATTCATTTTGATTTTGATACTTCTAGAATAAAAAATTTAATACTGAGTTGGAATCTAATCTTCAGAGTCCAGGGCAATAAATTAAAATACCAATTATGTCGGTTGAATATTTTTAGAGTTTTGTTTTTTACTTTTATAGTTTCTTAATTCTCTTATGGAAATAAAGGAAAAAAATATAATTAATATATTATACTAAAATATTTATTTATTATTAACAGGAATAATTGTAAAATCTTACCCGTTTACCACTTCCACGAAAGTTGTTCCCACAACGAAAATACTTAGAACTTGAAACAATCTCATTGCTGACACCATTCTTAAACGTATTTCTGGAAATTTATAAGAATTCCTAGAACAACTATTCTGCAGACTGAGTATAAGCAATTGAATATTTTGCATACATTAATATTTTTAATCAAAAAATATATCGAAAAGTTGGACCAATTTTAACATAAAAACATCTATTTGGAAAAATAAAATATAAATAATTTTTTAATTACGTGCGGGTTTGATTCTCGTTTACGCTTTTGCGTTGATTAATATAATCTGAATGAATTATTGTGTAATACTTATTTAATTCAAAGCGATTTTGCCTTCCCTAGGCAAAAAGCAATACTTCAATAGTTGTGATTTCGTGTATTCTTCATGCGTAGATAGGAAAACATTTTAAGGCAAACATGAACCAGAAAATTTACTTTCTTAACTTTATTACTTCGAACGGATGCGTTCGAGTAATAAAGATGCGAAAGTTAGATAGTTTGGTAAATAAGTAAACATTATTTTGAAGTCGATGTAGAATTTAAATAACCTTATTTAATGTTAAATATAATACAAGGTCAATGCGAAATTCACTTCTAAGCAAACTTTTGATAAAGAGGTTACGCCAAATTATGTTCAAGTCCTTCTAGGGAAAGTAATTCTTCAATTAATACGCCTAATATAGAAGAATATAAATTTTTCATGCACTATAGTGCATAAATTGAGAGTTTTTGAAGAAGTGAGATTATATGTCACCATATTGAGGTATACTTACGAAGTCTGGATTACTTTTAAAATACTGCATTATCTAAAGTTTTTTTTTGTTAGAAACCCGCCAAAAACTTTCACAAAAACCTTTCTTAGCAACAATATATTTCTTAATCCCCACTGTTAATTGACGTCGACGTGAATGAACTAAGGCACTACATGCAGAAGGGCTGGACTGCCATATTGAGCACCATAACTTGTACTTCATAACTAGGTGCCACCTGCAAACGGTATACTTTAACAGATGCCTTTTTATCTTTATCAAATATAAATAACAAAGGAGATTACACGCACAAAAAAGTAATTTGCTGTGCACCAAAACTTGATATTATTCGACAAAGTGGAGTCCGCTTATCCTACTTAAAAAAGTGGACTTACAAAAGGACGTAAAAACATACGTATAAAAGGACGTTCAATAGTACGTACAAAATGACGTATTTTGGTAGGTCCATTTGAACGACCATTGGTACGTCCTTTGGGACATCGCTTCTGATGTTCATTCCTATTTGAAGAAAAGAGTTTAAGGATTTTTTTTTGTTCAACATTAAATTAATATAATGGTAAATAGGTTAGGGAAGCGTGTAGCCGAATTCAGAGAAAATAAATATACTCTCTAAGCCCATTGGCTCTCTAATAACATATAATATAAGACCACATTCAGTGGACGAATCAACTCAAGGATGACTTGCTGGACTGCTACGCTGCCAGCATATCATCCGTGTTCACGGAGGCGTCATGGCGCGTATACACATTCTTTGGTGCCAGAAACACCCCGTGCTTCAGTACGTTTCGCATCAGTCTCTGCGAAATCAAGCCGTCCACCTCTCGAAAAAGGGAGAGTATGAAGAGCGCTTCCCCAAAAGCTGTATAAACAAGCAGGAGACGGAGAGGAGGAAGCAGACACCTCCTGAGAAATGATCGCGATTTTAGGACAAGAAGGATCATTAACATCCAGGTTCCTCTTAAGCCCCAAGATCTAACAGAAATGGATACACCCTTCGTGATAATATCTTGGGAGAGTCCGACCTCTGAACCATCAATTGTTCAGTTCATGGTGCTGCGAGAGCTTTGGTTGATTGAAATCTAAGACGAGAACCGACGATGGATCAAAAGACCAGAAGACGCTTCCATCACCTGAACAAGAAGTTTGGATGGGCAAGGCAGATGCTTCCCGTATTCAGTGTGTGATTGACTGCACAACATCTGGTAAATCGTTCACGGAAAGTTTTCAAAAGTTCGCCCAGGAACTGAGGATCTATCATCACACGCTGAACGATTCAAACCTACTGGCAATCAAGCAGCATATTGTTGGCAAAATACGGGTGTTATCTGATGTAAGGAGGAGAATACAGAAGAGGGTTACCAAAAATCCACCCAAGCCCAACGAGTAAGAGACTTTTTGGGTAGAGGTATAAAAGATCCCGAAAACACTGGAGTTGAAAGAAGATACTAATAATATCATCCGACTCAAGTTGTTTTACGACAACCTGATAACATCTGACGAGGAATGTCCATCAATCACTGCCGAACAGGTGGAAAAAGCAATTAGGGGCATGAAGAACTTTTCCGCTGCAGGACCAGATCTGCCGTGATTTGGCAGAACACCGTTAACTGCATTTGGTAAGTCCCTTAAGCCGCCTACCGTTAACTGCGTTCAGGTGACTTATCCGAATTACAGTTAACGGTGTTCTTCCAAATCAAGGCAGATATGGTATCGAGAACTTATAGTGGAAGAAGTTTACTTCGACATACCATCATTTGGATCGCATATTTACCTCATATATCAAGTGGGAGATGCCTATTCCGCAGTGGTCCAATAACTTGTTTGAACACGCTATATAAGATCTTTATAGCTATCCTAAATAACAGGATTGTTCGAAGAATTGAGCCTGTGTGAAGAGAGATGAGAGGCTCGAATAAAGGTGTAGCAGGCTGCCAAGAGAACCTGCTAATTTGGTATTTTCGCTTCAGCACCAGCAAACTTCACTTCCACGAGTGCTGAGGAGAAAACAATGGCACCAAATGCATTGGACAAAACTTTATTTTTGTAACATCTTCGTAATGAATAATACATATTGTCATTTCATTATTTCATTCAATAGTTATTGAAAAATGAAAACTAATTTTCAAATATACTCATATAGAAAACATTTGTTTTTACGAAGATATTAACAAAATGGGGCCAAAATGGATCAAATCTCATGCATTTGGTTCATTCTTTTTCCCCTCAGTACTCAACGAAGTGCAGTTGGCTGGTGATGATGTGAAAATACCTAATTAACAGGTCTGTCTGCAAAGACGCAGCAGCCCATCAGCGCGTCCTTTCAATAGCCTGGATTGCCTACCGGAAAGCTTTCGATTCAAAAAAAAAGTGCCAAGGTTAATCTGAAGAAAGAAAACATTACTGGCGTTGTCGATGACCTCGACCTTGTGGATACAAGTGTTATTAGATATCTCTCTCAACGGAGTCTCTCCGTTGCAGATACTAGCGTCGTTTTCGACCGATTTAAAATGTTATATGCTGTCACCCCGGGCTATTTTGAATTTCCAGGGCTATTATGACCTTAAAGTATTATTCCTTAGAAATTTTTTTATTTGTGTGATTTTGCTGTATGCCCTACGAATATTGACTATATGATATACAGAAAGTTCTACTAAAAAAATGTAAGTTCCACGGATTTATAGTGCATATATTTTCTCCCATATTTACCCCAAAATATACCATGATGGCCCCAGATAGAATAAGGACCATTATTGATATATATCAGTCAGGGCCGCATTTAGGGTTGTGAGGGCTCCAGGGCCGGTAAGAATGTGGGGGCCCTTAAGCCCCTAATTGGTGGGGGCTATGGCCCGCTGGCCCCTGTACTAAATGCGGCCCTGATATCAGTTAACATTTGCAGTAGTTATAATAATGGTCTCCATTTCGAGAGCCGAATGTCCCACCTGATTAACGGTCAAGGACATCCATCCACACATTTGCAAGCGAAACATTGTTATGTTGGAGGTATTCAGGGGTGCCGCAGCCTTAACTTCACGGCCACAAAAGAAAGCAAAATTAACATAAATTAGTCAGTTTATGACACAGTTCTAACTCATTTAAAAACGTTACTTAAATACAATCTCTCTATATTATAAAAAGATATTGCCACCGGCGTTTCAGAAATTCTGAGGAGGCCTCCCGAGTACGCCCCCCCATACCTTCCCACGAGGGCCTTTAGAGCAGACATGCCCAACTCGGGGAAATTTCCTCCGGGAATACATGCTCTGAGTCCCCTACTCTTTCTCCTAGAGAGCGGGAGTACACAGAGGAGAGATTCTCGCAAGCGTTTACCTCTTTGGAGGCTTTAGAGCCTCCAAAGAGGGCCTCCGGATCCTCCTACAAGGGCTTCAGTGCCTCTAACGATGGCCTTCAGAGTCTCGTGCGAAGGCCTTCAGAGCGTCCTACTATGACCTCCAGAAGCTCCTACGAGGGCCTTCAGAGCCTCCTACGAGGGCCAGAAACAAAAATTTATTTCGGAAATGAACAATAGTTGCGGAGAAATAGGCGTCATCCATGTAAATGAGATCACGCTATTATTTCTAATTTATACACATTCTCTTTAATTAATTAATTTGCTCAAAAAATATCCCAATAAGTCCCATAAATCCCATAAGTTTTTTGTCTGGTCACGCGACATTGCCATTTTAGGATAAAACTCGAAAATCATTCTTCAAACTGTATTCATAATGCAGGCTCAAACTGTTAAGCTTATACTTAAGAAGATTTTAGTATATTTAAAAATCGATTTATCAATGTTGATTTCAAGTAACAGTAAATAATTATTATTATTTTTGTATAATATTTTCATGCAATGTCCGGTAATGCCCTATGTAAATTTATCATACTATAAAATGAGACAATTTTTTGAAACGCCGATCTAAAAAAAAAATTAAAAAAAATTGATTAGCATTTCGAACTCGAAAGTTCATTGCCTCACTACCCGATTCGGGTAGTGTTTCTAGGTGGATAAATACTACCAGTGTAGGTCCACCACACCCACGACGGGTCAACAACACGCAGTATTCCCCGAACGGTCACCCATCCAAGTACTAACCGCGCCCAACACTGCTTAACTTCAGTGATCTGAATAAATAAATCAACAAATAAATCATAATAATAGTTATTTACCTCATGTGTTTGAATATTGGCATCTAATCTGCATATATTTGAAAAAGATGTTGAAAATCGTATGTCTTATCATGGCTTAATGTCGTATAACGCCATTTCAGGTAGGAGCTATATTTCTGTTTAACCCTCGAATGAAACTAGGGGTCCAAATGAACCCAGACCTTTTTCCGCCGCAAATATTTATTTTCATGCACTAGCTTGAATTTGGACTTAAGGTTCCATCTATGTTTATTTAAGCTCGCATGCTACCTTTTCACAAGTTATAATAGAACAAGCAGTCCTTAAATGTATTTTTCTACCCTATCCCTCTGTGATGATCAGTTGGACTCTCTGTGATGGTCGAGTCGACCGTCCAAGATGATCAAGTCGACTCTCTGAGATGATCGAATTGAACCTCTTGTTTCAATCCTCTAGAAATAGTCACTTTAGCCATATAGAAGGCTGTTCTATAATTGATCCTCAAATATAGTCAGCCTGCACATCTAGATGGCTAGACTGACCTTCCATTTTTCTCCGTGCAGTCGGTCGGAGCCGATAATTCGATTACGAATATATTTCGTTTCTCGAAATCCTGGAGACCGATATCAGGCGTCGAGTGTGCAAAGATGGTAATAAAGCACTCTTAGGGCCGCATTAAATCTGTAGGCATACGTCTTTCCCGCGTGAGTGGGAAATGCCACGCTCTGCACCTGTCGCTGACAACTTCTTGACGTGAACTGCGGTCACGGTGTACTAAGGTGGAAACCCGGTACGAAGGTTTGTATTGTAATTGATTAAAATTATTTCAAATATGGCGAAAAAACGACACTTAATTGATTTCAAAGTGTCGTGAATTTGGCCGTAGAAGAAGTTATTCGGAACTGCCTTGAGTGCACTTCGAGCCAAAAAGAATTGTTCTGGATTAAAATGATAACCATTCTATTAAACGGAAGGATTAAATTAACATTAACATTTATCCTTACCTTACAGCATTTAACAGGATTTACTTCAGCAAAATTTAAACGTAGACGTATTCATTCATGAACGAAAATCATCATAGGATTAGACAGGATTGAGGCAAGACGCAAATGTTTGATGTTCATATGAATTAAAACTTTAACGGAAGAACACGACATTTTAATCTGTTTCAATGCATCCCTTCTGACCGGGAATAAAACTGTCCTGGCATGTGAAAATAAGACCCTCTGTACCTGAATCAAGTCCTGACGATCCGAGAAAAGCAACCGTTAGTTACTCAGACAACGGCTGATTTTCTACATTTCTGCAAAAGTTTCCGTACATTTTCCAATCGAGGAGCTGTTAGCAAAATCTTTCAACCTCCGCTTTCTTTACTTGGGCGTCTAGAAGTGAGGCGTGTAGATGGAGTATTGCACTTTCCTCACATGTGATGTTAAAATTTAGGCCCAGGGTCTCGGACGCCTGCTCCGCGACTTTGTAAAGGGAAGCTCCTTAGCCATTCATCTCGTGTTTCCTGATTATTTTTAGGAGAGGATCTCTGCCATTTGCAAAGATTTGAGCTGTACCCAGAACAATTCGGTTATGAAGACATTGGAGATACTAGTGTGTCCTAACACCAGCCACTGCAGAATGGGCGTCTCCGACTTTAAATATGAGGTGAATATGCGGGCCAGATTTTGGTGTGTAGAAGTAAAATTTTTCCACCAGAGGTTTTTGATACCATTTTGTCTTGCAGTGAAAAAGTTCTTCGTGCCTGCCCTAAGGGTTTTGTTCACCCCTTCGGAAGTGATTGATGTACATTCCTCTTAAGATGTTATGAGCTCGTCGCAAAACTTCTTGAAGCGGATGATATTATTAGTATCTTCTTCCAACTCCAGTGTTTTCGGGATCATGTATACCTCTCTCCAAAAAGTATCTACCTTGTTGTGCTTGGGTGGATTTTTTACAGAAACAGGGAGATCGCTGAAGAAGCGTAATGGGTCGGCGAGAAATTGTTGATTCTCCCTGACCCATGTCTCCATCTTCGGATTCTCCACCTCGCATTGGATAAAACCCGTACTTCGTCAACAATATGCAGCTTGATTGTTGGCAGCTTTGACCTGATCAGTGGGCGATAGTAGATCCTCTGTTCTTGGGCGAACTTTCGAACCCTTAGCGTGAACGGTCTACCAGATGTTAAGTCATCAATCATGCACTGAACACGGGACACATTCTGTCTTGCCCATCCAATCATGTTTAGTTGATGGAAGCGTCTTTTGATCTTTTGACCCATCGTCGGTTTTAGCCTTCGATTTGAATCAGCCAAAGCTCTCGCACCACCATAAATTGTACAATTGATTGTCCAAAGGTCGGACTCTTCCGAGATATTCTCACAGAGGGAGGTATCCATTTCAGCCAGGTCTTGGGGTTTAGAAGAAATTTGGATATTAATGTTCCTTGTTGTCCTGAAATTGCGATAATCTCTCCGGAGTGCCTACTTTCCGCGGTTGAGCTTAATGTCGCTTCCTCCTCTGAGAAAACCAGCAGTTAGCTACTTCGACAAGGGCTGATTTTCTACATTTCTTTAAAAGTTTCCGTACGATTCCTTGTCGAGGAGCTGTTGGTGGAATTTTCGAACCTCTGCTTTCTTTACTTGGGCGTCTAGAAGTCAGGCGTGTAGATGCAGTAATGCACTTTCCTTACTTCTGATGTTAAAATTGAGACCAAGGGTTTTATATGACTGCTCTGCGGCTTTGTAGAGGAACGCTCCTTTGCCGATCATCTCGTGTTTCCTGATTATTTTTAGGAGAGGATCCCTGCCATTTGAAACGATGTAAGCCTTTGACCAGGCAGCCGCGCATAATGGTTCAGGTGTGGTACCGAAGGGAAAACTTCCAAGTCCGGGCGTTCACAACCGTGCCGAAGACTGAAGGGCACCAGTGTATGGTGTTTCAAACGTTGTCTCTAGGATATCAGGTCGCCTGCTAGAGTATTCAGACCTTACTCTACGGGGTTGGACCCATACTTCCCTAGCTACTCGTGGTAACAGCGTGGCGACAACAGAACAAAAATTGAGCAGGAGTTTTTGTGAGGCGTTGGTAGGAGACTTAGACGTGATGGAAGATCGTTAAATCACACAAAAGTCACAGGCTAGGCATCACATAAAGTTGGCGGAACAATTTATGAAGCCGACTCAAAAATTCATCAACGAATTGAAGGGTGTGCTAAAGCAGATGACTGATTTCTCCGAAACCAAGAAAAATATCTGCATTCCAATCAGACATGGACTAGACGAAGCGCAGGAAATAGTGCGTTAAATCGATAACTACACAGATTTGACCGAAAGCTACTACAATTTAGTGCCATTGGACATTGGAGAGGCCGTTGGAAGGAAGGTGGAAGTACACAAGAAAGAGAAACATGCGAAGAAAGAGACAAGCCAAAATGGTAACCAGACTGATGAAACTTTGGAAAATCCTACCACCCACACTGGGAAGCGAGAGAGGGAGCCCACGCTGAGTCCCGTACCGCTACAGCGGCCGCGACCTCGACACCGAAAACGGAGGACGATGGAAAGAAGCCTGCAACAAATAACATCGGTAACCAGAAGAAGGATGCACGGAAAGGAGCTCATACCGAGGCAGTATCATCGAACCGGCTGAGGGTTCCAGCTACGCAGAGGTCCTCAAGGATCTTAAGCAAAAGGTAAAGCCAGACACCCTTGGTGTACAAATCAGGTGTCTCAGGTAACCCAGAAACGAAGACGTCCTTGTGGAAACTGGACTTGCATCGGATGGCAGATCCAAGCTGTCCGCTGTCATTAAAGAAGCGGTCGCTGTTGGGGGTAGCGTACGCGAGCTCGTCCCCCGAACTGAAGTCGAGGTCTTGGACATCGACACTACTACCGAGGCGGAAGAAGTGGAGGCCGTCGTGAGAAGACACATCGATGAATCCACGAGCGGCGAAATCAAGGTGAGTGACGAAGAAGGCCTTCAGAGGTAATCTAAAGGCCTCCGTTGAGACGAAGAAGGAACTTGCGGCAAGGCTGCTACGCACAGGTCTACGCTCGATCTTTGTAATTCCCTCACATTTGTGAGCAGGCATTTTAAAATGAAAGGTTATAAAGCATTGACAACTGTAATTTAGTGATTGTGAACTTTTTCCTTTAAAGCTCCTTCGGCTTAACGAACACATGCTCATGACGTATCTCATGCTTCACACTCAATTTTGTCGGAAATTCGAACTTTCCTACATTATGTTCATTACTTATATGGGACATTCTTTTACAAATCGTACATATTTGGACGAAAATTGACAGACCCGTTTTTGATTGAGCTAATACTTTTTTTACGGGTTCATTATCGAAAAAGAGAAGATACGTATTTGAGGATTTTTTTTCTCAATTTTTTGGGAAATAGGAAGGGTTGAAAAATTCACAATTTGAGTGAAGACTATTTTTTAAAAAATGCATAACTCCTGTTGTATTTAAGCTAAAGACCTTTTTTTTAATTTGAAAGGTAAAAGAACGAGCTTTAATAAAAAATTCATCTCAAAAATATTATTAACAAATTAAAATTGTTATAAACAGTTAAAAATTTTAAATCGATTTTTAACTAGTTTGACCCCCATGAATTAAGTTCTTAGTATTTTCATCGTATTCTACGTCAAATTTCCGATCGAAAACGATTTTTTCCAAAATGGTGAAATTATTATTACTATCGGACAAAATTTAATGTATCTAGCGCTGTCGAGCGCGGTAACTCACACCGGCGCGCGGATTACATTGCACGGCCGATTTTCTACTTTGATATCGTTTTTCTCTTAAATATGAATGATTATTATATATATTCAATTAAATACTCTTATTTCTTAGACAACATAACTTTATTAAAAATTCAAGAAATAAATAAATAATAAGAAGTAAAAGACAAACATCAGTATTGAATATGTAATTATTACTTTATTAAGATTTCGGTAGGTTGGCTTAGTGAATAAGTACCTCTTTCAGTTTTATGTTATACAGTATTTACATTCTTCAAATTTTAACATTTCTTATTTACAAAGTTTGTGTCTGCGCAATACATGAAAATGTTAAATTAATAATTGACGGAGCCAATTTAAAATCAATTACTGATGACTCGACGCGACCTATAATAAATTATCGTGATTGTTTAGATCGTATGGTATGTGATGTAAAGTCTACTAACTGTTCTCTAGGATTATGTGATCAATGTCCGGGTGTAAAGAATGTTATTGATCAAATGGAACAGAATTTTGAAGAAAAATTAATTGAAAATATTAAGTACAAACAGTGGATTACAACCGAAAGAACTACATTACAAACCCTAATATCTACTGTCGATGAATTCTTACAAAGCTTAAGTAACGGTTTAACTAAATTATCACTACATTCATTTTTAGCAAATAAACAAAGAGAATTTTTAAATGAAAAAAAATAATAATAATGAAAAATGAATGTATTGTCATTTGTCATTTTTCTGAGAATTATGCTTTCATAATTCACAATTCCGTTCAAGGTATTCACTGGAATAATGATCAAGTGACAATACATCCATTTTCGATATATTACAAAGATGATAACAATTAATTGAAACTCAAAAGTTTTGTGTCTATGTCCGAATGTAGACTACATAAAATCAAATTTACCGGGGATTACCAAAATAATTTCTTTTTCCGACGGTGCCAGTGGGCAATACAAGAACAAACAAAAATTTATTAATCTTACTCATCACGAACAAGATTTTCAAATAGCAGCTGAGTGGCACTTTTTTCCTACTTCGCATGGAAAAGGACCATGTGATGGAATTGGTGGCACTCTAAAAAGACTTGCTGCTAGAGCTAGTCTGCAAAGAGTAAATAATCCTATTCGTACACCTAGAGAATTATTCACCTGAGCGACAGAAGCTCTACCAAACATAACATGTCGTTATTCGACAAATGCTGAGTACGAAGAAGAAGAAAAGCGGTTGTCAGCACGCTTTCAAAAAGCTATAACGATAAAGGGGACTTTAAAATATCATTGTATGATTCCAGTTTCTCTTCAAGAATTGGAGGCAAAGCAATTTTCCTTGTATGAAAAGAAAAATATTGTAAAAATTTGTAAATAAGAAATGTTAAAATTTGAAGAATGTAAATACTGTATAACATAAAACTGAAAGAGGTACTTATTCACTAAGCCAACCTACCGAAATCTTAATAAAATAATAATTACATATTCAATACTGATGCTTTTCTTTTACTTCTTATTATTTATTTATTTCATGAATTTTTAATAAAGTTATCTTGTCTAAGAAATAAGATTATTTAATTGGACATACATAATAATCATTCATATTTAAGAGAAAAACGATATCAAAGTAGAAAATCGGCCGTGCAATGTGATCCGCGCGCCGGTGTGAGGTACCGCGCTCGACAGCGCTAGACACATTAAATTTTTTCCGATAGTAATAATAATTTCACCATTTTGGAAAAAATCGTTTTCGATCGGAAATTTGACGTAGAATACGATAAAAAAACTAAGAACTTAATTCATGTGGGTCAAACTAGTTAAAAATCGATTAAAAATTTTTAATTGTTTATAACAATTTTAATTTGTTAATAATATTTTTGAGATGATTTTTTTATTAAAGCTCGTTCTTTTACCTTTTAAATTAAAAAAAAGGTCTCTAGCTTAAATACAACAGGAGTTATGCATTTTTAAAAAAATAGTCTTCACTCAAATTGTGAATTTTTCAACCCTTCCTATTTCCCAAAAAATTGCGAAAAAAAATCCTCAAACACGTATCTTCTCTTTTTCGATAATGAACCCGTAAAAAAAGTATTACCTCAATCAAAAATGGATCGGTCAATTCTCTGTTCGATTTGTAAAAGAATACGCCATATATCAAATTTATATTACAATTATTTCTGTACCTTGGCCTGTGATTGCTTATTCAGATATTGCAAAATAAAGTACAAACTTTATTTTTTATAATTACTTCGATATTTCCAAATTGTTATCAAACCTTCTATCGAAACTTGTGTCGTTTTTCCATAAATTTAATTTGTTTATTTTCAATGTTTTTTTTACAATTCAAACTAAAAATTCGCATCCTAGAGTAAGGAGCCGTTAAAAAAATACGTAACGTCTTTAGGGGCAGGGGGGGGGTCACCTCGAGCGTTACGCTAATGCTAAAGTTACATACACTTACTATAGAAATAGCGTACGTGGGGAGGGGGCTAAAAATTTGCAGAAAAAGTCGTTACGTATTTTTTGAACGGCCCCTAAGGAGGTTCTGAGCAAATTTGTAGATATAATTTGGTTGAGCAACTTTTGTCTTTTCCTATTTTTTAGATTAAAACAAAAACTACACCTCCCATCAAAGAATTGTTGATGACTTTTTTTTTCGAAGAGCATTTTTTATCTAGTCATTTTTTTCATAGCTTGTGTCGTTGTCGAAAAATTTAATTTGTTCATTTTCAATGTTTTTTTACGAATAAAACAAAAAATAGGCACAAAAGACACCAGCTACGAAAAAAGACAAAAGTTATTCAAACAAAGCAGAGGTACAAATCTGATATTGATTATTTTTTTATAGGATGTCAAAAATTTCAATTTTTTTATTTTCAATGTATTTCACGAATAAAACAAAAACTACGTGTTTTTTGATAATTCATTTTTTTTGTATATTGCATAGTTCGACCACAAAATGGAATTTTTGAATTTTCATTATTTTTTCTGCGATCAAAACTTGAATTTTCAATTTTTCGACAAAAAATTAGAAAGTTTTTTCGATAATCTCATAGGGCTTTCAAAAATCAACGTTTTCTCTTCTGAACTTTTTTTCATATCGTGCGTTGATTGGCTGAATTTAAAAAATGCTATCACTCTGATAATTTTTTTTATCAAAAAAAGTCATTTATATAAATTGTTTGAATTTCCGAGTGCTATAAATAGCCCTACCCGGCAAGAAGAAAAGAATTCAAAAAAATTCAGAATCTGTATTCTCATTAATACGTGAATTTTCCTCCATCGAAAGTTCCACCATCGAGTAGACAAAAAAAGCAAAACCTATTCCTTTTAATCGACTTAGAAAAATTTAATGGAAGCGTATTGGGAGGAATTAAAGAGTGGCGGAATACAAAAGGAAGAATAGAAAGAAAGAGAATAATGTCACTTTGAAGACGCAAAAGCTATTCCTTTTAATCGACTCAGAAAAATTTAATGGAAGCGTATTGGGAGGAATTAAAAAGTGGAGAAATGTAAAAGAAAGGATAAAAAGGAATAAAATAATTTCACTTTTAAGGCGCAACTGTGAATTGAAATTAATTAATTTTTTAAATGAATAAATATTGGATTACATGTATAAATTACAGGTGAAAAAAAAGAATTTGGGTAAATTATGTGAACATTTTTTTTATTAATCTGTTTAACAGAAACATATTTTGACCGATTTCATATGAAATCTGTCTTGGAACACATTTAAATTATATTAAAATTATTTTTGAGTGTACGTGCATGGATTACACAACCACAAAAAAAGTATACGGAGCCAAAAAACGATCTATCCAGCATAGTCGACTTGACTGCTAAACATCTGAAACCGTTGTTAGGTTTTAGGGAAGGAGAGGAGAATTGAAATTTTCAAACTAATGTTGCACACGGAGGAATAGAAATCATGTAAGTGCACGCATTTTGTGGACGGATTAGAAAGAATTAAATTAATCCAAAATACAGCATGTAAGTATGGAATTAAAAATAACCATGAGAGGTGTGTCTACTGCTCGCATTAAGAGGAATTAAAAAAATGGAAAATATGTTCGCCTGTATGGAACACAACACAAGTGGCGTTCGTTAAGGAAATAGAAAAGAATTGGTTTCGGAGATAAACCTATTCTTTCGTTGGGCACTTCTCCCGATGGAAAATTAGCACATTCAAAAAAATTAAATAATGCTCACTCTTTCGTTTGAATACGAAAGTATTAATTTTTTTGAATTCTTCTCTTCTTACCGGGTAAATAGAATTGTTTAATCTTGAAAAAAATGGTCTCAAAAATTTTGAAAATGCTTTAACTTTTTAAATTTGTATCCAAAACAGCTGATTAACGAACTCGTTTTTTCTTTTTAGGCCTTAAAAAAGTGTGCTGAAGCACAATCCAATCTGATCAATCTTTCGAAAGTTATCGTGCCTACACGATACTACAGACTACACACAGACAGATCGACGGACAGACACACTCGTAAAAATCGTTTTTCCTAGCACAGGAGGTCTCAAATAGCGGAGATTTGATGAAAACCGACTAAGTCAAATTTTACATAAAACCGATACCTTCTCATTAGGATGAGAATGTAGAAAGCTGTACCCAGAAAAATTTGTTTATGAAGTCCGCGTCCGCCCTGACGCAAAAAAAGTTCCCGAGGACAAATCACTTTTTAGCGTACACTATTCATCCGATTTAAACTTTTTTTTTTAAATAAAAGCTTTTTAAATTTCAAAAGAATTTCCGTGATTAAATTATTTTTTAAATTGTTTAAAAATGTGTTATTTAACAACAAAGTTGAGTTTTGTTCACCTTTTCCCAAGTGCTACTTTGTTGAGGACATTCAGATTGATTAAAGAAGATCTTAAAACAGTGTTACAACTATATGGGAATAATTTCCAGTTATTTAGAATAATTTAAAAAAATTGTTTTTGTGTTGTAAACAAATTAATGAAGAAAAATCATTTTTTGGGATTGGCAATGTTCAGCTCATTGAAATTAATAGATTTTGTGTAAAATGCAAGAGAAAAGAATGTTCCATTATCATTAATTAAGAATAGGTGCTTTTTGGTAATATTTAAAACAACTTTTATAAACAAATGCACGGTTTCGCGACTTTTCAATGAATAGACTCAATTGTTGTTTACGTAATAAAATAAAATAATAAATAAATAAATTTATATATATAATAAATAAAAAAATAAATAATAAAAATCTTTACTATGATACTTTGCAAATTAACAACAATCAATTATTATTTAAACAATTTTCCTAAACAAATTCAGTTTAGCGATTTTTCAATGAATATGCTGAATTTTTGTTTACGGAATCAACTAGAAATGTCTTTCCGGTGACTCTTTGCAATGATACTTTGCAAATTGACAACAATTATTCATTATTTCAACAATTTTCATAAACAAATTCACAGTTTGGCGATTTTTTAATGAATAGGCTCAATTTTTGTTCACGGAACCAACTAGGGATGTCTTCCCGATGACTCTTTGCTATGATACTTTGCAAATTGACAACAATTATTCATTATTTAAACAATTTTTATAAACAAATTCGGTATTGCAAATAATGGGTTCAATTTTTGGTATGCGGAAGCAACTAAGAATGTCTTTCCGATGACGGCAAGCATGTTAGTAGCAGATAACTTGTTCAACGCCGACAGATTTTAAAACCAAATCTGTCGAAGAAGATATTTGTACCTGCTTCGGAGAGACTCCTTCACTTATATTACATCCTGAATGTGGCTTTGAGGTGCGCCCCGTTATGTGTAGGTCTCTCCAATATTAAGATGTCTAATAACACTTACATCCATAAGCTCAGGGTCCTTGGGAACGCCAGTAGTCTTCCCTTCCTTCAGATTAATTTTGGCACACTTGTCCAAATCAAAGTCCATCTCAATCTCTGACGATATTTATGGCAGTTTGAAGTTTGCTTTTACCAGAGGCATAGATCTTCAGGTCATCCATATAAAACACATGAGTGACCTTATGCTCGCGCTGATTAGTGTCGCCACAGAGGTATCCAGGAGAATTTCGCAGTGCGAGAGATAGAGGCAGAAGTGTGATGCAAAAAAGCAAAGGGCTCTCATAGTATCACCTTGGAAGACGCCCCTCTGGAAGGTGATATTGTTCGTTGTCACACGATAATTTCTAGATGAGATAGTAAATATAGTTTTCCAAAGAGCCATCGATCTCTCTATGCATCTCACTATACCTTCAAGCTTTCCAACAGACAGATGATAAGTCTATGAGAGCTTGAGTCGAAAGCTTTCCGTTAGTCAATCCATCTCTCCATCTCTCTCCACACAGGCTCAATTCTTCGAAAAATTCTGTCGTTTAGGACATCTGTAAAGATCCTATACAGTGTGTTCAAACAAGTTATTGGCCTACAATTCTCTGGGTTGGACAAGTCATTTTTTTCGCTAGGTGTATAGTGCGTCCTAACACCAGCCACTGCGGAATGGGCGTCTCCGACTTTAAATATGAGGTGAATATGCGGGCCAGATGTTGGTGTGTAGAAGTAAACTTCTTCCACCAGAAGTTTTTGATACCATCTGGTCTTGCAGCAGAAAGGTTCTTCTAGCCTGCCCTAGGTGCTTTTTTCATCTCTTCGGAAGTGATTGATGTACATTCCTCTTTAGATGTTATGAGGTTGTCGCAAAACACCTTGAAGCAGATGATATTATTAGTATCTTCTTCCAACTCCAGTGTTTTCAGGATCTTGTATACTTCTCTCCAAAACGTGTCTATGTCGGGCTTGGGTGGATTTTTGACAGAAACATGGAGATCGCTGAAGAGGCGCGATGGGTCGGCGAGAAACTGTTGATTATCCCTGACCCATCTCTCCTTCTTCTGTATTCTCCTCCTTACATCAGATAACACCCGTATTTTGGCAACAATATGCTGCTTGATTGTTGGCAGCTTTGACCTGATCAGTGGGTGATAGTAGATCCTCTGTTCTTGGGCGAACTTTCGAAACCTTTGCGTGAAAGGTCTACCAGATGTTAAGTAGTCAATCATACACTGAACACGGGACGCATTCCGCCTTGCCCATCCAATCTTCTTGCTTAGTTGATGTACGCGTATCCATTTCAGCCAGGTCTTGGGCCTTAGAAGGAACCTGGATATTAAGGTTTCTTCTTGTCCTGAAATAGGCGGCTCGTTCATACAGCAGTTGGAAAAGTGCTCCGCGTTCATATCCCTTTTTCGAGAGATATACGTGCGTCGAAGTGTGGATTGGCGAAGTGAGGGGGATGCCAGGGGAGGGATAGGTAAGAAGGCTTGCAGTAAAAGGTATTAGAAATATCAATAACTAGGAATGCCGGTTCTGTCCTTTTTTGGATCCCCCTTTAGGCAGCGAACACATTTAGATTCCAATCCCTCTCAAAGCCAATCAGAGCTGTCAAATGTAACCCTAAATGAATTAAAAACATTTTCGTATAACGCATCAGAAGGCGCTTCCACAGCATACAATTGGCAAACTCTAGCAGTCCAGTCATCTGGTAGTTTGGTTCCCGACAAATTTCCAGATGGAATGTTTTTAATGAGGAAGTTTCGTTAAGGGTTCCCTTTCAACAAATCAAAAATGCTAGAACAGATCAATTGCCGAACCGGTTTTTTTTTTCGAAAACAATTTCAAAAATTACTTTTGCGTTGACGGATAATTCCCATTGCATTTTAGAGAAAAATGTCCAACAGAAAAAAGAAAAAGGGCAAAATTATAAAAAAAATTTGTTGGAAAAATAATCCGCTATCTCCCATAGATTTCGAGTAACGATATATTGAAAAACCCCCACTTTTTTGGATTTTCAGCGAAAAATTACTATAATTTTCAAAAACACTGTGTACCTTCGCGCCTAATGACTACACGGAAAAGTGTTCCACAGGTGAGTGAAAGTAGACTCAATTTTCTGTGATTCCAAAAAAAGAACAATATCTTACTTATAATAGGTCATAAGTTATAACGCCTCAAACTTGGCCATTTTTGCCTGTTTTCTTGGGCAAAAAAGTGGAGTTCGGTTTTTTCAAAATAAATCGCGTCTGGTGTAGTTTGCATCGATGATGCCAGAAGATGAAAAAGGGTCTATAAAATTCTGCGTACATCTAAAAGAAAAGAAATTCCTTTAGACCTATTATTTTGGGAATCGCAAGGTTTCAAAGTACACTAAAGTAAAGTATAAGAGGGAGAAATTTGAACAGTATTTTAAATAATAGGATCACTTTGTACAGGTGACTAAGAAACCGAGCCTTCTAGAGCGGAAGCCAAGTTTAAGGCTTAATGTATTTGTGCAGTTTTGTTTTTCACTGTTACACCAGCAATAAACTTCAGATATGCTTCTTATCAACTTCATTCGTACTTCACATACTTTTTGACAGACGGTATCACAGTCACAGAGTTAAACTTAGTTTTACAGAGTCACTTCAAAAATAAACTTTTTAATCTTGTTTCGTAAATTAAATTTTTTATATATTTTTAGAATGCCAGAGGGACTAAGAACCATTTGTGACAATGGCAGCTTTCCGGTTAGATTTCATGACTGAATGTAGAAATTTGTGTCTAATTAATAATCGATTGTATCGGTTTACAAGATCTATTAATATTTTGTTAATTTTTATGAAAATATCACAATCTGTTGCAAATTTTCACTCGTAAAAAATAAAAATAAAATAATTTTTAATCAAAGCTTCCTATTACTGAAAAATAGGAAATTGAGGTATGCTAATGTTACACTGCTCTTTTTGTTGTAAAGTTACGACAACAATTACAACAGCAATAAATTTTAGATGAGTTTCTTTCAAAATGCTTTTGTTTATTTAATTTGCACTTAACATAATTTTAGACAGTCGGTCTCATAGTCACAGAGATAAACTTAGTATTACAGAGTAACTTAAAAAATAAACTTCTGACACTTGTTTCGAAAATTTAAAATGTTATATTTAGAATGTCCGAAGGAATTAAACCGAATGGTTAATATCCTTGTTTAACTGTTCAAAATCCGGATGACTTTATGATTAAATATAGAAACTTGTGGTCTTAGGAAGTTGCAACAATGGTCTCTATTTCCAGAGCAGACACACCTTTTTGCTTAATGGGCAAGTACACTCCTCCGTAAACTTGCAAGCCAAACATTGTTATGTTCGAGGTGTTCAAGGGTGCCGCATCCTCAACTTCGCGACCACGAAAAAAGGCTTTGAAGTTTTCCAGGGACATGGATACAGTTGAAAACGTCTCGCTTGACATCGGTGCCTGCAAAATTAACATAAATTGGTCACTTTCCCTCAATGTGGACATCTTATAAAAATTTGTTTGCAACTTGAAGCAACATGAACTTGTGCTCCTTGCATCGAAATGCTTTATCGTTGATTTTTGAGTTATTAATTTTTCGCATTAGATTGAAATTTAAAAATCGTGGTGCACAGATTGATTAACATTTTTTGGTTTCAAAAGCTTGAATTCGAAAATATTTGGTCTCAAATTCAAATATTAAAAATGTCAGGAAAATTTAACTATCAAATATTTAAAAATTGCAAAATTTTATACTGAACACCTTCATAGTCAGTTTTGATTAATTTGATAATTAAATATTCCCGATTGTTTGGTTTCTATTTCAGTCAGACTTTAATACTTTTAGAATTAAATAATTCTACAATAATTCCTCAAAATCAAACCTTAAAAATGAGAAGATTTTAGAACTGGACATTGAACATCGTTTTTTTTAAACTGAAAATGTTTCAAAATACTGAAAATTTCAAACTTAACTTAAAAAAAAACTATTTTGAATTGAATCCCTTAAAATTGTGCAATTTAAAAAATTGAATTCATAGAGATCTTGTTTTGAATTCTTTTTTTAATTTTAAATGTAACATCTTAATATTGTCCAAAATTAATTGATGATTTAACAAAAATGAGTCATTGAATATCGGAAAATATTTTATTGGGAAATTTCAAGAATGAATAATAATTCTAAATGAGGTGTTAAAAATTGAACGATTTAATTTATAATCGCTACAATTAATTTTTAACGTCCCGTAGTAGATTTCTTATTCATTTTTAATGTTTGCCATTTAAAATTACTTTTTATTTTAAAATTTTTTTTCTTAGAATAATCCAACTCTAAATGTTTATAATTAAAACTTTCACACTCTTAACGGTGAAAATTACAGTGATATCATTTTTTGATCTTAGAAAAATGTGTCTGATCAATTTAAATCTTAAATTATTATTTTATTATATAATAAAAATTTCTAATTCTGGAATTTCAGAAGTTTTGACCTTAAAACATTCTATTTAGTTTTTAATTTCAAATTGTTAAATTTTAATCACTTCGAATTCAAAATTATTTAAAATCAAAAGCCTTCCATATAAATTTATTCAATTTTGAATGCTTGTAGTTAGAAATATGTAGTACAATTTTATTTCCTTTAGGTTTTAAAATATCAAATTTTCAAAATTCTAATATGAAAATAAAAAAGTTATCACGTATTTTGTGAATGATACAATTTCAACTCATTTCTAATGAAATTGCCCAAATTTCGAAATTTTAGAATGAAATTTTTAATTTTGAAAGCTTTTAATTGAAACATTTTCAATTTCAAACACTTTAAATTCCAAATTATTCTATTTTAAACGCTTTTATTTAGAAGTGATACAACTACAATTCCTTTTTGTTCCATTCGAAATATTGTTCTTTTTTTTAATTTTACCTAATCCAAAATTGTTTGATTCAAAACGTTTCTAATACAAAATCATTCAATAGATACTTTTTTAGAGTTTAAACGTTTTTAATTCGAAATTATTAATTATAAATTATAGTTACAAACATTTTTTAAAAATTAATATATAAAAATTTGTTTAATAATGGATTTATAAATTGTCTATATTTTTAACGCTAAGAAATAAAAATTCAGAAATTTGTACGCGCGCTTCACGAGCGTTTATTTCCTGCTAGTTAGATATACTGTTTAAATAAATACAAATGAGAATAAAAAAAAAATGGTGCCATAAACCAGATTTTTTCTTTTGAAACTAAACAATAGTTTGGAGAAATGTTAAAATATTTGTTTGCCGTATTTTGGCTAAATATTATTTTGGAAAAGACGTACTGTGAAAAATTGCTCGTAAGAAATATCCTCATTGGTTTCTAGACCATCATGTCTCAGAACAACTTTATAGTTCTTATTTTCTCCCTGTCCTCTGCAAGTGATCTCAATATTTTTGAAAGATGATAAATTCAAGTTGGTTAGAGTTCTAACGCCAGCGAATCCTGCTCCATTTGATTGTGGATTTAAAAGAGTGAAGAAAACGGCTCTTTGAAACACCTGAGTTTGTTGTAAAACCAATGTAGCTTTTGATTTTCCAACAGTTCTAACCGTGTCCGAAATTTCTATCCAATTGTCGACATTCTGGAGAGTTTTGAAGTCGAACAAGGTCATTTTTTCCCTAAGATTTATATTACTTGTTAGTAAAATGAACAACAATAAGAGATTCAAATTTGAATGGTTAATATGACCTAGGAATGTATTAAAAAAAATAAGAACACTTCAAAATGATTAAATTAATCATAATTTTAATTCTTCTAAACTAAAAGAAGTTAAAGAATGTTTTTTATCATCTGTGTTCATACATTCTTCAGAGTTTCAAATATATTCTCTCAAAGCAGATACTTTATTCGATGAATTATTCAAACTAAGAGTGGGTGCATTGAACTTCATGATTAATCTGTGCATGGAGATAATGAGAGTGCAGCTAATCTACATGCGTTTATTATACATGACTGTTAATTACTGCATAATAATATTCTTATGATCCTCCTCCGCAACACTTGCGTAGAACTCAAACTCTCTGATCACATTTTTGGCGTTCATATTGGTCATAATAAACGATTTGGCACCCCTCTCTAAACTACGCGCAAAAGAAGAGAGTAAAATCTTTAAAAATATCTATGAAATATGAATACACGGGAACCTGGATTTCCGTTAACTGGATTTGTGCGTTCCTAGAACTAATGGCCTCCGCAGTTTCGCGATGAGAGGAACAGCGGGGCCGAAAGGGAGGATATGCTCAGTCAAGCGTGACAAACAGCTCGAGGGCCGCACTCTCAGCGCGTTAGTTGCGTCAGGTTGCGTCATGCCTCCAAATCCAACAGAAATCGTTCATGAGACCCTGCCTGTTTACGCTCGGAGTACCTGCTTTCGTGTCATAGGCCACTGCAGGCCATGCCTGAAACCGTGCACAAATCCAGGTTCCAGTGTACTTCTAAAGTTTCTCAAATCTCTTATGAAATAAAGGAAAACTGTTTTATAGCTGTAATTATATTTGATGTAAATATCTATTATTACTTGAAATAAATTATCAATCTTACCCGTTTACTGGTCGCAATAAAGTTATTCCAGCAACGAAACTACTTAAAAATTGAAAAAATCTCATTGCTGATACCATTGTTGAATGTATTTCTGAAAAAGTATACGAATTTCTTAAACGACAATTTTTTAGAGTGAGTAGAAGCAATTTAATATTTTTTCATACATTAATATTTTGAAACAAAAAATATATCGAAAAGTTGGACCAATTTTAATATAAAACTATTTTAATATTTATTATATTTATTATTTAAATAAATATATTTATTATATTTATTTAATATTCAACAATTTTAATATGAAAATATAAAAATTTGGAAAAAGTGAAACATTTTAAGCGATTATGCTTTCTGCAGGTAAAAACTATTATTTCAATAACATTGATTTCGTGTTCTCTTCATGCGTAGATACGAAAACATTTCAAGACAAACATGAACCACATAATTTAATTTCTTACCTTTATTACTTCGAACAGAATTTCTGAAAAAAAGTAAAAAAAAAACTATTAACATAATCAATACTGTCCCATTTTTGAGCTTTTCAAAATCATTAGTTTAAAATAAAAGTAATTTCAAACAAAAAATGTGAAGAAGTTGAACATGGTATTCAAGTTAACAATATTCGAACCAGAATTCAAAGCATGAAAACGGCAATATTTGTTGTCTTACATTATCTCTTTTAATCAGATTGTACACATCAAACGTACGTCATGTCAAATTCAGCTGAAAAATTATTTTGAAAGAATATTGTAACAAATCACCCAAAGTGAAAGTTAGCGTTTTATTATTGATGTATAATTATATCATTCAAGAATAATAAAAAATTGTTTCTGTCTCGAAATGAAATAATACTTATGTAAAAAAATACGTACAAGTAAAAAACAATGTTTTTTAATTTTTAATTTCATGACTTGATATTTGCAAAATCATTATAAATAAAATCATCCTCCATTACTTGAAGTTATTTTATGTCTTAAATTGGAAATTTGAAAAATTGAAACAAGAAATATAATCTCCCTTGCGCAGTTAAATTTAATCTGTAAAATTACTTAGTGAATTATTGAGAATATTATGCATGTTTTATGTTAGTCTAAAAATGAATTTTAATAAAAAATCATAATGTTTCGAAACAAGACTTAAAATTTCTAAAAATTGTAATTGTAATTGTAGGTTGTGTTCGTTTTTACCAGAAATTAACATCTTTAAAAAAATTATCAAGATTTTCAACATTCAACAATTTGAACCGGAGATGGGTATTTTTGATAACAAATTATTATATTTCAAAGATTAAACAATTTTTACTTTACTTTTCAAGGAAGGTTGGTTATGCTAATTTTTGTCACCGGAAATCGGCTATTTTAAACGAAAACCACTAAATTTGAAAGCAGATTTACAATTTTTAACCATTTTTGGTTACGATCCTTAGTATTTTTTATCGAGAATTGCGATTTTTAATAAAAAAGTCGGCAGATTTTTCAGATTAACATTATTCTTCAGATTATAACTCAGAATCATTAAATACAACATTTTTGGTTTTACTGGTTTTTCGTACCGGAAATCGGTACTTTTATTAGAAAATCTTTAAATTTTCAAAGATGTTTATACATTTTTGAATAATTTTAGATTATGCTCGCGTTTATCACATGAAATGGTTATTTATACAAAAAACAGTATGTTTAAAAGCAAATTTACAAATGTGCAGAATTTTCTGTTATATTGAGTTTGTATTTTTCGTTCAAAATTGCTATAGTTAGTGAAAAATCATTAGACTTCAAAGATTATTTACAATATTGAAACAATAACGGGGTATGTTAACATTTTTCACCGATAATCGATTGTTAAAAAAAATCATTAGATTTCAAAGAATATTTACAATATTAAAACAATAACGGGGTATGTTAACATTTTTCACCAAAAATCGATTATTTTGAATAAAAATAATTTTAGTTCAAAAATCAAACTTACAATTCTTATCAACAACGGTTTGATTTTCTACATATTGTACAAAAATATTTTACTTTAAAAGTGAAGTTAAGCAAGATAACATTTTTCATCAATACCAAAAAGATTCTCCTTGCTTTTCTATTGTTTCAGACAATAGACACTATGAAATGAAAAATTTGTATATAATTATTAATTTTATATTTTAATATAATAATTTCGCGAGACAAAAAAAATCACCCTCGTAGCGCGCATATCGGTTTTTTAGTGAAATAAAGAATGCTTTTATATTTAATTTAAATTTGAGGTGTTTAGGTATTTGAATAACTTTTTGAAAAGTTAACAAAATGTTCAAAGTGGACTAATTACTTTAAAAATTACAAATAATATCAGGACCACTATTTTTCTACTTTTTATTTTGATTGTTCGTATAAGTGAAGTCATACTTGCTTACTTAATCAATAATTAATTGTACGGGTTTGAAACAACTATTATTATTTTTAATGTTTATAAAAATATCACAATCTACTGCAAATTTTCAATTGTAAAAAATAAAAATGAAATAATTTTTAATTATACACTTACTAGTTTGATTCTTCTTTACTCTTTCGCTTTGACTGATATAGTTTGAATGAATTATTGTTTACGACTCATTCAATTTAAAGCAATTATGCCCTCTCCAACGAGAACTAGTATTTTAAAAGTCATTATGTACACTCTTCATGGATAAGTGCGCATTGCGTAATCAATTAGGTATATAAACTGTCACAGTTAAATATTTTAACGCTAATAAATTTGAAAAAGAAGTTACTTATTCAAAAATTAACTAATTGAAAATTCAGTGCAATTTTGTTCACTTTTCAAATGTCGAAAATTTCGGTAAAATTAAGAAATGTAAGATTCGATTTAGCTCAAAATTCAAATAACTGTTTTTCCGAACGTTTCGAACGTCTGCGCATGCGTGGTTCGATTACGCACGTTCCTTTTAATTAGCACTCCCGTAGCACGGTTTACATCAGTTTACATTGTTGTCATTTTTGTATACGCATTTCCAAAAAGTTTTACTTACTTTTGCTAAAAATGGAGTTTAAAAAAGAATCCGGTTCATTTTCAATTGCACCAGGTTTCTGTCCGGATTGTGGAACAATTCTACCATTATGTCCTGAAACAGGAGGCGTTACTTGTTATTCCTGTGAGAGATCATGGGACCCCGAAAAAGGTTAGCATTTACAGGTTACGTTTTCTACTCTAAACCGGCTCAAAAGTTAGTAAATGGGTTCAGTTTTTACGTTATTTTAATCAACTCCTGTAAAAAAGTTGATGTAATTACTATGTCTGACGTTGGATAAATTTTTTAATTCATGTCCGAAAACGCAAGGCAAATATCAAAAGTCTATGCACAATATTTTGTGAAAATTCATTCAACACGAAACTTGACAGTTCAAACGAACAATTGATTCAAAAAGCCAAAAACAAAGAAGAAGAACAAAATCTCGTAGCACGTGTATTTTAGAATTAGAATACAGACACACTAACCTTCCTGACAATCTCACATAACCTAAAATAAATATAATAGCGCGAATTTTCAAACCACAAATCAGAACACAGAGTTTTACTGGTGTTTTTATTGTGTTAATTATTACGAATCAGCATGAAATTAAAGATGCAATTGGATAGATATTAAAAACTCGATTTTGCTGCTTTAAAGTAAACTCTTTAGATATTTTTATCGACCAATGTATGAAAGAAACTATTATCAGCTAAATAAATCGATACATGTATTTATTGATTTAGTAAGTGATAATTGAATCATTCAAAAATACATATTTTGCGTTTTAAAACAGCTTTAATGATTCAGCAGGAAACTCGTACTGACTGATAATTCCTTTAGGCGCAAGGCTGCAGAAAATGTGCCAATGTCGCAGTAGTAAATGCTGTGTCACTCTATAATTTGTGTCTACATTGCAAGACCTAAACCTAAAGAAATACATTTTAGAATCCAAATCAATTGATATAAGAGATTTTTTTTAAACTTGATACTATTTCTACAATTGTTGTGCTATATTTTAGTCAAAGGAATTTATCCCACCAACTTTATTTTAATTACAGGGTGGCTAAAAGACTTAATTTTCATAATTCCTTGAGATTTCCCTGACCAATTTTTTATTTTTCCTGACCGTTAATATTTAAAGACCAGAAATTTAGTCTTCTACCTAACATTTTCATACATCATCGCCTTAGTAGTTTAATTTTTAACTTTAAACCTTCCAGCAAAAGAGATGAATTTTCAGATCAAATAGTTGAAATTTCAACCAAATGGTCGAATTTTCAATAAAAAACAGTTGTATTTGCAAGAAAATGGTTGAACCCTTAAGCAAGAAAAGAATTTTCAAACAAAATAGTTCAACTTTTAACCGAGTAATTGAATTTTCAACCTACAAAGACGAATGTTCAGCCAAATAGTCGAATTTTCAATGAAAAACAGTTGTATTCACAACCAAATAGTTTTACCTTTAAGCAAAAGAGACGAATTTCCAAACAAAATAGTTCAACTTTCAACCCAGTAATCAAATTTTCAACCTACAAAGTGTAATTTTCAACAAAAAAAGTTCATTACGGATCAAAGAAGCTGACTTCAACAAAATAGACGTTCTTTCAACAAAATTATTAAATTTTTAACCAAAAAAGCTGCATTTTCAACCTAAAATGATGAATTTTCAAGAAGATAATTAAAATTTCAACAAATTATTAGAATTTTTAACCAAAAATATGATTTTTCAACAAAGAAGATTAATTTTCTATCCAGGAGTTATTTTTACTAAATACATGAACTTCCAACCAAATAGTAGAAATTTTAACTTATAAAAAATAACTTCAATCAAAAATGTAGTAGATTCATTTTTAGATAAAAAGATTAATTTTATGCAAAAATAAACAACTAATTTTCAACCAAACACATGAATTACCAACTAAAACTATGAATCTTCGGCAAAAAAATGCATTTTTAACAAAGTGCATATTTCAACTTTTAACTAAGTAGTTGAATTTTCAACAACAAAGATCAATTTTTAACAAAATGGTTTATATTTCAACCAAGAAACGTTTTAATTTAAATAAAAAACCTTTTCATGCAACCAAAAGGACGAATTTTCAACAAAGCAGTTTAATTTTCGACGAAAAAAGATGACTTTTCAACAAGATAATTGAATATTCACTAAAAGAATTACATTTTTAACGAAACAATAGAATTTCTATCCAAAGGAGATGAATTCAGAACCAAAAACATAATAATTTACTTTTAAATCAGAAAGAATCGTCTGTTAATCAAAAATAGTTGGATTTTCGTATTGGATTCAATTACTTATTAATTCAGTACGTATTTAGCGAAAAAAATGGGTGAAGAGGGGAACGGAGAAAAAAGTGAAGTCTGCATTTTGAATATAGAATCTTTCATAAATGCAATAAAACAGTTTAAAATTGTTTCTTTATTATTCTTGACAGATACTCTGACTTTTGCAATTTTTTTTTTCAAAATCCCTGACTTTTCCCGGATTTCCAGGTTTCTCTTGACCTGCGGTCACTCTGTAATTATTTCTATCCTTTTTTTTACAGTTTTTGGGTCAATGGAAATGTCTTACAGGGTTTCATTCATAGACAGAAAAACTTGCAAAACTTCAAAACGTGAGGACGAAGATGAGGAAAAACCGGATGGCCCAATAGTGGAACGACAATGTCCACAGTGTAAAAACGACAAAATGTCTTATGCCACTTTGCAACTGCGATCAGCAGATGAAGGGCAGACCGTTTTTTTTACCTGCACAAAATGCAAGTAAGTATTGAATTCCCAACTATAAAATTAATAAATTTATCAACAATTTAAATTTAAAATAATTTATGAATTTTGAAGTTTTTTGAGAAATTCAATATTTTTGTATGTGGGCATAGCGTAAAATACAAATGTTAGAAAGTGAAAGACCTAGGAAAATACAAATAAATGAAATAAATGACAACAACAATTTCAGGTAAATACAAGTTTTGTCTGTTATTTCGACGAATTTTGTATTTTCTCTATAAAAAAACACACAAAAGTACAAAAATCGTCCAAATAATAGATAAAAGTTATAATTTTCTGTAATTTAATATTTAAATAAAATTTTACGAAAGATTAAAAAAAATGTAGATTTTTTCATTATTTTTGTAAAGTTTTGGATAACAAAAAAAAACAACTACCAAATTAGGTGTCGAAAATGGTGTTTTATATTTTTCATGTAGTCCAATAGTAAGGAAAATTAAAAATGTACCCTGATTTTGCAGAATATCCATTGGTAAAAATCACACTGAAATTCCATGTAATCAATCTAATGAAGCAATTGATTTAGTCCTTCATTCGATTTATCTTCAATTTGATAGGAAGTTTTATAAAGAGCAATTTGGAACACCAATAGGGTCGGTTCTCTCACTGGTTTGGGTTGAAATAGTCGTACAAGATTTAGAAAATGTAGTTAAAAAAATGAAATATCTAGTTAATGATAATTTAGAACTGGTTGGCTTTCAGTGTCTCTTGTATACTAGATACATAGATGACTCAGTGCTATGTGTAGAGTGTAGACGCAAGCAAACTCATATACCTCTAAATGCTTTCAGCAATATTCACCCAAGATTGAAATTAACTTTAGAAATGGAAAAAGATAGAAAACCTATTTTTTACAGATTTAAACACCTATAAAAACGAATAACGGTAAAATTATCACTGATTGGTATAGAAATTGTCTTTTCCAGGACGTACGCTGAGATTCTTTTCGATTATCCGA
The DNA here is from genome assembly GCA_932178445.1 of Andricus quercusramuli. NCBI lineage: Eukaryota > Metazoa > Arthropoda > Insecta > Hymenoptera > Cynipidae > Andricus > Andricus quercusramuli. The sequence goes on from CAKNXH010061100.1 coordinate 109,485, forward strand.
TACAAAATAAAATTGGGATTGTAAAAAATATGGTTGACAAAGCTATACAATTTTCACATCAGAATATTCATTAAAAAGGTAGAGAAATTTGCAGACAGATTCTTTTCCTAAACCATTATCCATATTTCTTTTGTTCAAAAGTATGTAAACAACAGAACTGATCGGATAAACAGAAAATACAATAATCAAAAGAAAGAGACCAGAGATTTTAATAGATTTAAAATGGGGTTTTAATCACATTTTGGACAATTTTAAAAGGTTTTGAGATCATTGCTAAGAAAAATGGGTTTATACATAATTTATATAATTTCGTTTGAAAGTAATTGGGAAAAGACGTACGTGATAAACTAGATAAGGGACCGTCTATAAATTACGATACAAATTTAAGGGGGGGGGGGGGGGCCCCTCGTGCCGAAACCTACGGTGTGTAATAATTTCCTGATCATTTTTATAAAAGTTTGCGAATTTAGCGTAAGATGGCCTTGCAACGGTTAAATAATAAATTAATAAGTTTGAAAATCACTTTCCTATTTCATACTTCAGACTCCTTCCTCTATTCCTCTCTTTTCCCATTTTTTCAAGAATTCTACTTTTTCTTCCTTTTTTCATGACACTTTTCCTTTTTATCGATTTTTCGCTTGAGTGCGAACTGAATTAATAGAACCAAATAAGAAAATCCAACTATTTTTGGTTAAAAGTTTGTTTTGTTTTCTTGAAAAGTCTATTATTATATTTTTTGGTGCGGAATTGATCTCATTTGGTTAAATGTCTAATATTTCCTAAAAAATTCAACTATTTTACTAAAAATTCTTGTATTTTGTTGTAAGATCGTCTTTTTTTGTAAAAAATTAATCTTCTTGGTTAAAAATTCTTCTTCCTGGTCGAAAAAGCAATTGTTTGGTTGAAAATTAATCTGTTTTGCTTCAGGATTCAGCTATTTTTGTTGAAAATTCGACTTTTAGGTTGAATTGAACTGTTTTTTACTTAAAATAAGAATCTTTTCAGTTTGAAATATCAACTATTACATGTTTCGTTCAGAATTCTTGTATTTGGTTAAAAATTCATTCTTTTTTTTAAGAAGTCAACTAATTGGTGGAAAGTGAAACTATTTGGTTAAAAATTATTTTTTTTTAAGATTCACCTCTTTGATTGAAAATTGAACTATTCTGTTCAAAATTTGTTTCTTATTTGATTGAGGATTCAACTATTCTTTTAAATTTTGTTTATTTATATTGAAAATTAATTTTCTCAGTCTGAAAATTTAACGATACCATTGTTGGTTGAACCTGCTCGGTGGGTTCCTGTCACCACTACGTAGCGCGTCCTCGGGTTGCGGATAGAGGAACGGCCCGTTAGGCTGAACAGCCCTCAGGTTAGCTGCGAATACAAGAATAAGCAGCCGCGGACAGCCGATAGGAACCAGTCGTGGGTGTGGTGAGCCCAGCCTAAGATGTTGGCCTAGCACTGGTAGAAAACACGATGACCATGGCTTGGGAGGACCCACCCATCCACGTTCATACGCAGTGGGTGGGTCCTGGCAGGCCGAGGTGCAGCGTGTATCCACCTAGAAACACTACCCCGAACCAAAACTAAAAATCTTGTAAGGGAAAAATCCTGCTGCCCATTGGACACCGCAGCGATGACACTGCCCGCAAGGGATGTGTGGAATGATTCGCCTGTATAGGGCCAAAGGGGTACTGATGCCAGTATAGGCGCGCTGCCTTGCAGGGGGACGTTAGGATACGAGGATGAAACTGTAATGTGTCTGGCGACAAGTTGACATGGTCCTTGTCAGAGCCGGAAAGCTCCCATACTTAGACCTAGGGAGGTATGGGGGTTATCACTCCTGGGACAGTGGACTCACCTACGATCGGAATAGGATCCTAACGTGCGGATTATCTTGAAACTACCATGGCTAACTTGCAAAAACAAAAAACTACAGTTAAAGATTTAAGGGTGGGAACTCTAAACGCGCGTAGTCTATATACTGGCGGATTTAGCGAACTCATTAAGATAGCAAATGATTACAGAACTGACTTAATAGCACTTCAAGAAACCTGCTGGTCGGGAGATTTCGGGTCAATTTCTAAGGATAACTATACTTTTCACTTCGGGGGAGCTAAGGGGCGCACACTGGGGACCGGTTTTCTTATTAATAAACGAATTTCGCAAGCGGTTATCGACATGCAATTCATTAATGATCGGTTATCATACATTGTACTGAAGGGTATTTTCAGCAAACAGGTATTAATCAACGTGCACTGCCCCACCGAGGACAAAGACGAAGACACTAAAGATCTCTTTTACGAAACAATCGAGCAGGTTTTTGACAAGTTCTCAACTTTTGACGCAAAAATAGTATTGGGAGATTTCAACGCGAAAATTGGAAAAGAACCGATGTATAGGCCTACAATAGGATCAGAAAGTTTGCATGACGTCAGTAATGATAATGGAACTAGAGTAATAAACTTTGCAGCTTCAAAGAACCTCGTTGTGAAAAGCACATATTTCAAGCATAAAAATATACATAAGGCCACCTGGAGATCACCAGATGGTAACACTCACAATCAGATTGATCACGTTCTAATTGACAGAAGACGTCATACAAACATTCTCGATATAAGATCGTATAGGGGAGCGGATTTAAATTCAGACCATTTTCTCGTGATAGTAAAATTAAGATCTAGACTAGCGATCAGTAAGAAAACAAGCCGCACAGAGCCAACAGTCCGTTTCAATATAGATAAGTTCAAAACAGCAACAGAAACATTAAATTATCAAGTTGAGATTTCTAATAGCTTTGACGCTCTCCAAGAACAGAGAGACGATAACAATAATTACGAGGAGGACCCGGAAACCCTATGGAGCAATATAAAAAAGGTGGTAAAGACAGCTGCGAAACTTACGATAGGTTTAAAGAAAGTAACAAAAAGCAAACCATGGTATGACGAAGAGTGCAAACTCGGGTTTGAAAAACGCTGGAAGGCCAGACTAAGTAGTTTACAAAATAAGTGCGATCAAACATATAAGAAGTATCTCGAGATTAGTAAAAGTACAAGAAGGCTTTATAGATCCAAGAAAAGGGAGTGGGAAAAGAATAAAATACTAACAATAGAAACGCATAATAAACAGAATAACCCGCGCGAGATGTACAGGGGAATCAATTTTATAAGGAAAGGCTTTCAAAGTAGAACGGAAGTAATGAGGGACGAAAATGGCAACCTAGTAGCCGATGCGACAGAGAGACTGAATTTATGGAAAGAATATTTCGATAAACTATTAAATGTACGCGAAGCCCCCGTTGAAGGTAATCTCGGCGAAATCCACACTGCTGATTTATTAATTGATGATCCTGCTTATATAGAAATAGAAATGGCCATAAAGAAGTTGAAAAATAACAAAGCCGCGGGCATCGACGACCTACCGGCTGAACTGATAAAAAATGGAGGCCCTTGCCTCAAAAGACAAATTTATAAATTAATACGCACAGTTTGGAAAACAGAACGCATTCCAGAGGAATGGAATGACTCTATTATTATTCCTATCTTTAAAAAAGGCGATAAAATGAACTGTAACAATTATCGGGGAATTTCACTTGTGTCGTCGTGCTATAAGGTCCTGTCCAATGTAATCTTAGGTAGGCTAACTCCTTTCGCCGAGGAAATCATTGGGGATTACCAGTGTGGATTCCGCCGAAACCGATCTACAAGCGATCAAATGTTCACAATTAGACAACTGCTAGAAAAAAAATGGGAATTTAATGAAGCAGTGCATCAGCTATTTATCGATTTTAAAAAAGCTTACGACTCTATTATACGCGCGCGAATGTACTGGATCCTAGAGTTCCTGGGTGTGCCAAGAAAATTGGTTAGACTTATCGAAATTTGCTTAAGCGGCAGTAGGGGAAGAATACGCGTAAACGGAAGGTTATCTGAAGAGTTCTCGATCCGCGATGGCCTGAAACAGGGCGATGCACTTTCGTGCGTCCTTTTTAACTTAGTTTTAGAATACGTGGTTAGGCAAGTGCAGGCGAATCCGACCGGTGCTACGCTCAATGGGGTAATACAAATTCTTGGATATGCGGATGATCTCGACATACTAGGGGATGATAAAGAGACGGTAGCTAAAAATGCAGAAATCTTGATCACAAAAGCCAAAGATATTGGCTTGGAGGTTAGCGAAACGAAAACAAAATATATGACCGTCCTCAGATCTGAACAAAGTAATCAAGACGGGGATCTAACAGCCGGAAATATGAAATTTGAAAGGGTTAGCGAGTTTAAATACCTCGGGTCAATTATAACTAGCGAAAATAGGATTAAAACGGAAATCAACGCGCGGCTGCACGCTGGCAATGGGTGCTATTATGCAGCAACCACGCTATTAAAATCGCGATTGCTATCTAGAAACATCAAAGTGAGAATTTACAAAACGATAATAATGCCGGTCGTCATGTACGGGTGCGAAACGTGGGCGCTGACGAAAGGAGATGAGAATAGGTTTAGAGTTTTTGAGAATAAAGTACTTAGAAAAATCTATGGTCCAAAAAGGGACGAAGAGACAGGTGAATGGAGAAAACTGCATAATGATGAGCTGCATGCTCTCTACGGGTCAGCAAATATTAATAGAGTAATGAAAGCGCGTAAACTAAGATGGGCGGGGCATGTAGCAAGAATGGGAAACGAAAGAACGTGGCGCAAGTTTTAAGAGGGAGGCCGACCGGCAAGAGACCCTTAGGCAGACCAAGAAACAGATGGGAGAAAAATGTAAGGGATGATTTAAAAGAACTAGGACATGATTACTTAAACTGGATGGAGGATGCACAGGATAGAGATATGTGGCGGTCTCGGGTTAGTGAGGCAATGAACTTCCGAGTTCGAACTGCTAATCTATAATAATATAATAATTGTTGGTTGAACACTTTTTTTTATAGTTGATAATTCAACTGCTCGGTTGAAAATTTATCTCTCCCAGTTTAAAAATCAACTGTTTTCTAAAAAAATCGTCTTTATAGCTTGAAAACTTAACTCTTTTGTTGAAAGTTCGTCCTTTCGGATAAAAAGAAGAGAGATGAACACCAAAATAATTTTAATACAAATGAAAAATATCATAGTATCCTTTCTAAACATAAAATGACACATGGACATGTCTTTGGTTGGGATAGTGAGATAGTTTTATATAATTAAAGAAACCAGAGAAAGAGGACATTTATGGAGATGTTGTACATCAAGAGAGAGGTAAATAATGCAAATAATTCCAAAATAAATCTTTCAAAATATAATAAAGCATTTGATAGTTTTATTACATTTTTATAAGAAAAAGGATTATCTCGGAATTTGTGGGTGGTGTTGTTTAAATAATTAAGATCATGTATAAAAGATTCCATAAAATATCAAGTTTCAACATATATACCAAGAATGTAAATAGTGTCTTAATAATTAATGTCAATTGAACATCTGCAGTTTCCTATTAAAGTGGAGGTCTAAATTGACTTCGAAACATGTTAGGTTTCCGTAGAATAAAAAAGTCCTTTTCTCCCCATTTTTTCAATTGTTATATAACTGTCTCTAATGAGTTTTTTGGAAACATACTTTTCTCATTTGAAGTCTTTTTGAGTATATGTTTTTTTTTTACTGATGTTTGGAAGCATACTTCTTTTTAAGGCTTTTTGTGAAATCCTGTTACACAATTTGACTTTCTTCGAGTCTATATTTTTAAAGATTCTTTTCTAAATTGTTTTGACTTTTCGCCCTTTTTTAGATTTTTCTCGAGAAGAGTTGTTTGAAAAAGATGTATTTGATAGAGATCTACAACTTACACATCAACAATCCCAGGGTCTTTAATTTTCTGAAATTTGCAATTTACGCTACGCCGTATTCTGTATTCAAAAGCTGTTATGACTTCCTTTTTTCAGATTCAAAGAGACGGAAAATTCATAATGGGCTTCTAGATTTGAAAATGTTGTGTACATACTTGTGACTGTGTCGATCCTTTCCATTGGAAATCGACTAACGGAACCAAGAAACTGGGAAATGACAGCAGGAGTTTTTATTAAAACATAGAGCTTTATTTTTAATACACTCAACAAATAATCGGTAGTGAATTTCCAAGCAACTTTGAAAAACTACGGGTTAGTCCGCAAAGTTTTGTCGCAACAGTATTTTCTCTACATCAGTTATACGTTAATTAAGTAATCTTGTATTTACAACGAGTTCGAGATAAGAGTTAACAATTATTTGATTAAATTCACTTTGATCCACCCTCAAAAATGCGTGCAGTGGTCCTTGATTTAAAAAACTTCAATAGTTAAAATGTGATAGTCGCTTATTTACACTACTGTGCACTTTGTTTCGTTACATCTCGCATTACATTAAATGTCGTCGGCTTAACGATAACAATTTGTAGATATGCTATCTTAAAATTGATCAAAATAAATGAATGATTAATTGAAAAATTATTTTTAACTGCTAACCACTACTAACTTAGATTTTATAAAAGTTAGATCCTATGAAATTAGGACTTATGAAATTAGCTCAAGTAGATGATATTTGGGACAATATCTAAAGAATCATTCAATTACATTCATACCTCATTTTATACGTATGACTTTTCACATATAAAAAAAGTAATTTCTAATTGCAAAGAGAAAAATATTTCCTTCAGAAATCATTAATCTTTGATCTCCATTTTATGTGGAGCACTGAACATAACTGAGGTGCTCTAATGAAAATTGTTGGTGAAAGTATCCATAAAACGAACTAAAGTAAGTCTACGTATTGAGTTATTCAGAAGTTTACAAGTTTATATCCTTTCTCCCTTGTGTGCCCCTATATATATATATATATATAAAATTACTCCTTAAGTAACAAAGTTTTCTCTTAAAATAGCTGGCTTTAAAAAACTTGTTCATGTACTAAAAAGAGTCTAACTCGTAAATAAGTACAAACTCTAATATATTTAGGTCGCTGAATCAGGTATTGTAGGTTGAAATCGTCTGATTTCTTCAAACCTTTATGAGTGTAACAAACGCAATTTTTTTATATATGTAACACAATTTATAAACCGATTGTTACACCCAACTTGGCACATTGATCGCCGAAAATATTTGTCGGTTTCGAGTACTCCTTCAGTCCTTATTTACATGAACACTCATATTCATATTGTACATAGACTATGTACATTTGAAAATTTATTTACAGGAAGTGATTGAGATTATGTTTCACTAATCCTCCACAGATCCTCAATGAAAAAACTTCGATCAGGAAGATGGTTCGAAGCATTCGTCTAGAAAGTTTTCGAGAGAGTGATAAAGATGACTGCGAGATTGGACGATACCGTGATCTTCATCAGTGTAAGTCTGAAAAATTATAATTTGTAATTATTAAAATTTTACTTTAATGATTTTTCAATTTTTCTTAAAACTTTTAGTTTTGGTATCGAGGACGTTTGGATAATTTCAGGAAAAAATATAAATTTTACGATTTTGAGCATTACAGCATAAACAATTGTAAATATAACTATTGAAACTCAAATATTTCCAGAATGAAATGCTCAAAACTGAATTATTTTGAAATAAATCGAAAAATCGGGAAGTGGCAGGGAATTTATTTTTTGATCGTGATTTTTACGTTTTAGAAGAGAATCTTTCCAGACACTTGAAATATGTATTACAAATTTCACATCACAGGATATAATGCAATTTAAAATAATTTCGATTTCAAGTTTTTAAATATATTATGTTCAATTGTTAACTTTTTCAATTATAAAATCATTCAGTTCACAATAAAGAGTTTAAAAATTAATTTAAAATTTGAAAGGATCTCAAATAATTTAAAAGAAAATGTATATTTTCGCAGATTTCGAATAAAAAATGTAGAAGCTTTTCAAGAATCGTGAAAGGTTTTTTAAGAATAAAGTATTTTCTACAGATTCCTAAGAAAATTCAAGATTTGTTATTTCGAAAAATTTATTTTAAGAAAATGGCTAAAAAGATTTCCAAGATTGTCAAAAAAGAATCTGGAAGATTTTAAGACAATTTTTTAAATGTTGCAGAAGTTGGAAAACAATTTTAGGAAAAATTCGAATCTGTACTGTACTGTACTGTACGAGTATTTAAAATTGAACTTTTTTTATGCTTTCATTCGATTTGAAATCCTGTATCAAAATATAGTTTCAGTCTAACATATTTCATTTTGAACGCATTCAATTTGAAAATTTTCAATGAAAACAAGAACAATTTTTTAATATTTAGCTATATTTAACTGTTCATTCAAAATGAGAAATTATAAATTAAATATTCAAAACTGAACAATTCAAAACTAAATTATTTAAAATAGAAAGCCTTCAATTAAATAATTGAATAATTATCATTTTAAAACGACTTGCAATTAAAATCGTCCAATTCCTAATGTTTCTAATTTAAAATTGCTTAAAATGATATAATTTCGAACATTTAGAGCATCATTTCATTGATAAAAGTTAAAAATGTTAAATTTTCTAATTTAAAATTGCTTAAAATGATATAATTTCGAACATTTAGAGCATCATTTCATTGATAAAAGTTAAAAATGTTAAATTGTGCAGTTTAACTTCCATAAGTTATTATTTAAAATTAAATTAATATTGTAAATTATTGCGCGTTTGTATTAAAAATGTCTCAATCAAACACTGTTTAGGATTAAATTTTAAAACCCCAAAAGTTCAAGACTTCCACATTGAGTGCTTTGATTTGCACCTCAGTTTATATTACATCGAAAGAAAAAAGTTTAAGCTTTATCAGTTCGAATTTTTTAATTTCTAAGACGTTAAAACTTTTAGCGAACCGGGAAATGATAGAGATTTTTTTGTTTTGTTATTAAAACAGCCACCCTGGATTAAAGTATTCTAAATTAAACAGTTTCAAAATCATAATGTTGGGAATCAAGTGATTTTTATTTTAAAATATCTAAAATCGAAAAATAATTGAAAAGTCTCAAGTGCTTGAAATTGAACAATTTTTTTGGATCTTTAAAATTTATAAAAATTCATAATACATAGGTTGCATCGAGATTAAAAATGGAAGAATATCACAATGAAACTTATGTACTGTCTCAATTAAATATTAAAAATGGTTCAATTTCAGATTGCAAACGTTCAAATCTGAACGAAGTATTTCAACTTTGTATAACGGGATATTTTTAATACAGACACTAAAAATTGAAGGGTTTCAGAATTAATTGTAAACACTTCTGCAGTTGCTCAATTAAATGTTGAAAAGTGTACAACTTCAGATTGGGCATTTCTGGTCTGAAAAATTTCAAATTCAAGTTTGTATAACTGAAAATTTTTAAATAAAAATTAAAAAACGAAAAATTTCAGAATACAATTTAAATGTACAAATGTACAATAAAATTTCACATCATGTATTTTTTACGGTTGAATTTAAAAATGTATAATGTAGGTATAGTTTTAAATTAGAGAAATTTTACAATTTTTATTTTGAATGATTTAATTAGAAGATTTAAACGTTTTGATATGAAATTTCACCAATTTTCAATCCTTAACATTGAAATTGTTGAATTTAAAACTTCCCTGCAATTTGAAATTAAAATTTTCGGATTCACTTCGAATAATAAGATATTTCAAATCCTGTAAAATCTTGTGAAATTCCTTGAAAATTCTTTGGAATTTAAAAAAAATACTCTATGTTTTAATTCCATAAAAATCTTTTACAATCCCTTAAAATTCTTTAAAGCTCTTGAAAATTATTCTGAATTTTGGAAAATACCGTAAAATCTATCAAAAATACCCTAATATACTTTAAATATTGTAAAATCGTTTGAAATCCCTTACATTTCTTAAAGGTGTTGAAAATTCTTTGGAATTAAAAAATACTTTAATTTGAAGATTTAAAAATTTTAATCTGAAATTTCATAAATCTTCAATCACCAGCATTAAAATTGTTGAATTAAAAAATTTCCTGCAATCTAAAATTATACGATTTAGATAATATAATGCTGAACGACGCAATTTGAACTGTTCCATTCAATAAATTTTGAATTTGGAGTTAGTCCATTGCGAATATTTCAATATGAAATATATCGGTTTGAAAGGCATATGCAGTGCAATTTGAATTTAGTCATTTTTGAACTTTCTAGATTTGAAATCAAACAATTTTAAACTTGAAATTGATAAATTTTAATATTTAAACACTAAATATAGATTTTTCAATTTTAAAGGGGTCTCAACTTTAAATATTTAAAATGTTCACCCTTAATATGATATAAAAGTAATGAGGAAATAATTATTCTTTTTCGCTACAGCTGCGAGTATCTATTAAGAAATAATACGAAATGTAATAAACTTCAAAGTAATGCTTTATTTTAAATTAGTATACGTCAGTTACATTTTTAAAGAAATGTATACTTGATGAAGGCTTTATTATCATGAAGAAAGTTTGCAGTATAACTGCAATGTAGTAGTTTCAAATTATTTTAATTAAAAATACAGAAGAGGTTTTGTTTCCCATGCAACCTTCAAAGCTAAAATAATTGAAATTTTCATTTTTGCATCATTTTCTGCAAGATATCTTTTGAAAAAACTAAGGTAAATTTCAAACTTCAAAAAAGCTTCCCAGTTTCTAAAAAATGAAAAAAACATTTCGAAAAATTGTCGTAAAATCTTACCTGTTGTCGGAATAAGATGTCTTTTTGCTCTAGAACTTTGGCAAGCATCAGGGACTGTTGATAGTGAACATTGTCGTCAAGAGTTCCATGAATTAAATAATATCCTTTTTTTCTGAATCCGTTTTCCTTATCCATATCCACCTTTTTAAGAAGCTGAGCTTCCTCGTAACCTTTGAGATTGTCAGACGACGTCGGCAAACCCATAAACCTCTCCGTGTAAATTGAATCTGTAATTAAAACAAGTTATTAATTACAACCCAGCAAGCAGAACAGTGGACGAGCTATGCTACGGAAGAGCGAGATTAATGAGTTTGCGAGAAACAAAGGGTAAAATTCGCTTTTGACATACTACGAGCGTCTGGTAATTATCACGAATACAAGGCGTTGTTCAAAAACCTCCTCTTTTGCTACCCACAATTAATATCTAACAAGGAGAAGATAATCATGTTTGACTAAGAAATGCAACTAATTATGGACATACCCGAACTTTTCCTAAAGTACATTTCAATCAACTACTTAGCACATATTTTACAAAATATTCTTTTCCATTTGAAGTCTTATGAGTTTTTCCTGAGTTCGTTAAAATTCACCTGGGATTTTTATAAATTTCATCGATTTCTTTTACATTCAAAAGAACATTAATCGCATTAGTAATGCACATTAGTGACTTTTTGGGTCGCAAATTAGCCACTTTTGGTCACTTTTTGCTTCCTCATAGAGGGAGCTTTGTAATGGCAGCATTTTTCAAAATTTTCAAATTCATTTAATTAAACCCTCCTTAATTTAAAAATGTCTAATACAATGTTTCAAGCAATTGTCCGGATGTGTGTGTGTGTTTGTGGATGTGTGGAGGTCACGCTTTTTTGTGACCACGATAACTAAAAAACGGTTGCAGATAAATTTATGAAATTTGGAGAGCTTATTTTACTCACTAATATCTTGAAACTGACCAAAGGATTTCTAAAAATATTTATTGCATTTTTTTAAGCACTCAATAATATTTTAAAAATCGGTTTTTTATAGTAAAACTTTTTTCATTAACATAATTTAAAGTTGATGCAAGAATAGAAAAGATGTGTTGATTCGAGTTAAATCAATTGACTTATAATATTAATACATTTTATTGAAGAGCAAGGAAGCTATGGTGATGCATAATATTTGATTCCTTGGTTCGAAACGAATCGATTGACCTACAATATTAATACATTTGATCAAGTAGTAGGGAAGTTATGGTAATTTATATATTTTGAAAATCGTTTTTTATAGTAAAAATTTTCTCATTCTCATAATTTAAAGTTGATGCGAGAATAGTTGGTTTAGATCAAATCCATGTGGGTGCGTCGACTTAAGTTATTTACACCGCAGTTTATTTAAACTAGTTTGGCATAGTTAGAATGATAATTTATACCAAAAATTCATCATCCCAGACTTAGCCCAGACTTGGCGCAGGATTTCAAGCCGCTTTTTCTATACCTTTTTTCTAATTTGCATTACTAATGTGACTAATGTTCTTTTGAATTTAAAAGCATTTTTTTAGTAGTAGGCATGACACTACCCGATTCAGGTAGTGTTTCTAGGTGGATTATTTACTACTAGTGTAGTGTGGGCTCACCACACCCACGACGGGCCAACAGCACGCAGTATTCCCGAACGGTCACCCATCCAAGTACTAACCGCGCCCAACACTGCTTAACTTCAGTGATCTTACGAGAACTGGTGTTTTCAGCGTAGTTTCGCCGTTGGCGAATTAATGAAATTTATAAGAATTCTAGGTGAACTTCAAAGAATGCAGGATAAATTCATAAGACTTCAAAAAAATGTAAGTTAAATTCAAAAGAATTCAAATGAATTGCAAAAAAAAATTTAAATACAAAAACTTCCATTGATGTTTACAAAATTGGAGTGAATTTAGAGGAATTTAAAGACAATGAGAAGAATTTGATGAAAATCATAATGGTTCAAGTGAATTGATAATAATTGAATTCATCAAGTTCAGGATCAATTAAACAAAAAATGTAAAAAAATCTATCGGTCTATTGCATTTACTAGAATTGGGTGCATTTAAGAATTCAGGCAAATAAAAAAAATTAATAGAATAAAAGAGATTAAAATTTTGTTCGACAGTAATGGATAGAAGATAGGATGGCCACAGATTAGTTCGAAAATGGATACAGGGTAGCCGCAAAACATCATTTTTTAAATTCCCTGATTTTTCTTGACTGACCATTAATAGTCAAAGACCAAAATTTTAATCTTGTAACATTTTGAATGTAGAATTTTCTTTTTACTTAGATTAATTTGAGGAAAATAAGAAGACTTCGATGAAATTTATACAAATTCTTGGCCAATTGATTTAAAAGAAGTGAATTAAAAAAATCAAGGAGAATTTCATAGAACTAAAAAAATACAAGAATTCAGTATAAATTAATAAGAATTCAGAGTGAGTTACAAATGAATCCAAATAAATTCCAAACCCAGTTAAAAATCTCTTCAAATATGAAAATTGATTAAAACACCTTCAGACTTGAGAGCTTTTAAATCGTTAAAATCAGTGACAATTTTAGAAGTCTTATAAAATCTCTGGGAATATTTTTAAATATTCAAAAACTTGATAAGTCCTGTAAAATTATTCTACATCTTCCGAAATTCTAGGAAATTCTTTACAACTGCATTAAAATTAGTTTAAAGCCCTTAAAATCATTAAAATCTCTTGAAAATGCATTGGAATCTTCTGAAACACCCTAACATATTTTCAAACCTTGGAAACCCCTTCAAATGATTAAAATCAATAAAAAATTCTATGGCATCTTTTTAAATACCCCGCAATTTTTCAAATATTTGAAATCACCCGAAACTTTTTAAAGCTCTTGAAAATGCCTTGGAATCTTTCAAAATACCTTAAAATATTTAAAATCCTTTTAAATTTCATTAAATTACTGAAATCAATGGAAAATTTCTTGTAATCTTTCAAAATATCCTAAAATATTTGAAATCTTTTAAAATTCCTTGATCTTTTTTAAAGCTCTTGAAAATTAATTTTAATTTTTAAAAATGCCGTAAAATCTATTCACGAATTTCGAATCACTTCAAGTTATTTGAAATCTATTACATATACCCTAAGATAATTTAAATCCTGTAAAATATTTTGAAATTCCTTGAAATTTTCTAAAGCTTTTGAAAATTGCTTGGAATTTTTAAAAATGCCCTAGAATTTTTAAAATTCTTTGAAATTCCTTCAAGTTAATCAAATCGATTGAAAATTCCTTGGAATCTTTTAAACCATCCTGAAATCCTTCAAAATCTTCGGAAATGCCTAGAATTATTTGAATAATTTTGAAATCCTACAAAATCCCTCAATTCTTTTGCATGGATTCTTTGATATCCATTAAAATATTAAAAAATCTCGTGAAATCACATGAAATTTGATATATCCCAAAATTCTTGAAAATTTATTAAAACGCCATGAGTGCTTTTAAATTCCCTTAAAATCATTGAAATTCTCAGAAATCTTATAAAATCCATTCGAATCCTTCTGAATATACTAAAACTTGTAGATACGGTAACATCGTTTCATATCTTTCCAAAATCTAATAAATTGTTTAAAACCACATGCACATTTTTTTTATTTCCTTAACATCATCGAAATCCTTAAAAAATACTTGAAAATTTGTAAATCTGTTAAAAATGTCTTGACATATTTTTAAATACCCTAAAATATTTCAAATCCTTTGAAATATTTTGAAATCTCTTTAAACTTTTTAAAGCTCTGCAAAATTACTTGAAGGTTTTAAAAATACTCTAAAATCTTTATAAATTTATAAAATCCCTTGAAATTATTGAAATCAATGGAAAATTCCTTGAAATCTTTTTAAATACCCTAAAATATTCCAAACGAATTCAAGAAAATTCAGAAATAGATATAGACCTAAATTCAATAGTGATTAGCCCATGAGCTCATTTATTGAAAGAAAAGTGACTAAAGTGACATTTCTATTTTTAAAATTCTAGAAAGTGATTTGATAACAAAAATTGACTAAAAGTGATTCTGTGGCAGCCCTGATTATTTTTGAAAGTTATTTAATGTGATTCTTAGAGAACTTTCCCGACTTTTTCAATTTTTTAATTTAAAATCCCTGACCCTGAACACAGGGTAAAAATGGTCAAAATTAAATGAATATGCAATAGAATAAGAAGTGTATATTATCATCCTTGAATAGAACTAGAATAAGAAAGTGGAATAAAAATTCAGATTGGGACAGAATTTTCTATATTTTTTTTTTTTTGACCGACGAGGCCGATTTGAGGCATTTTTGAAATTGTAGTTGAAATCAATTGACGATTATAAATAACTGAAATTTTTTGAATATGCTTACCATAAAGAGCCCAATCTGTTACGGGAGCTACCGACATTCCACATTTGAAAACTCCATCCGGATCAGTTGCTAGAATCATTCCTGCCGCATAACCACCGTAACTCCAACCCCACACTGCAGTTCTGGTTCGATCAATGAAAGGGAACTTGTCTTGGAGATACCTTAAAGCAGAAAATTTTGTCCATTCATTGAAATTCCACACAATATATTTTTTTATTGAAAAAGATTTCGATAACTATAAAGAAAATAATATTACATTTTCAAAAATCCAACACTTTTATCTTGCACTGAAATAAGAATCCGTGAAACTTTCTGCAAGTGCTTGATATAATTTAATCCACTATACATATAGTATTTTTTTAAATCTGTATCACTTTGCAAGTCTGTTGAACGAGATTTTTTTATATTCAATAAAATTTATACTCCATCAAGGGGTGTAAACGTGATTTCACTTTTTATGGTGAATGTTCGCAAACAATTCAGAAGCTTTTACAGCCTGTGGCAATAAAGAATTTTCCTCCTTAAATATCTCAGTAATTCGATTTTTGATTTAGCGTATCGAGTGAGAGGAAGCTGGAAAAACTCGACGAACTCCAAATGGGGGAAAGTTTCATAAACTTTTTTTCGATGTTGCTGTGTTAAAACTTTGCACTTAACTCTGTTTTACTTTTTTTCGATACTTGTATCGTTTTGAAAGTATTACACTCCAACGTATTTTCTATTTTACCAAATTACTTTGAGCATTTCTGGCAAATTCTTCTCAAAGGATAAAAGAATATCTTTTTCTGCGAATTCTTGACCTTCTCCATGAAGTTGTAATTTCCTCTTCAAACAGTCGCTAGTTTCGGTTGTAGTTCAACTTTAAAGTAAGTCTGGTTAGTTTCAATTTTAAATTGGATTTTATATTCGATTCTCAACTAAACATTGGGTATGAGTTGTTTCATACTTTTGAGTCAATAATTTTACATAACAATTTAAGGACATCTGACCTTCACATAAAGAGTAGAGCTTGCAACCTTAATATATATATATACATTTTTTTTCTAATTTCTTGAATTGCAATCTTTAAAAATATTTTTGAGTCTTGTTTGACAAAATTAAATTTAGGGGTGTCATTTCGATCCCATTCCTCTTCTTTTCCACACTAATGAAGAAGCTGTCTACGGTGGTCGCTGGTCCGGGAAATGACAGTGAATTTATTTTTTGATCAGATAAAAGAAAATTCCGTATAAAACATTTCCAATCAGTTCAAATGCCAATAACTTGATATCACTTGAAATTATGCAATTTTTAATGAGTTTGATTTGAAATTGGTTTGTGTTTGAAAAGTTTAGTTTGTAACATTTTTATATGTAAAGTCCTTCAGTTTACAGCGTGAATTTCGGAAGTTTTTCATATAAAACCTCGTTTCAAATGTTCGATTTATCAATTTTTTAACTTTAAGGTCGTGCAGTTTATTTTCAAGGCCTCAAATTTGAAATAACTCAGTTTTAAAGCCTGAATTTGAAGATTTTAGTTTTCAAGTCTCTTAACACTTAATTGTTCAAAATATATCTTTTTTAAGTTATACAATTTTTAATACTTATTTCGGGCAATAAAGAACAAAAAAAAAATTTCGAGAAAAATAAAAAAGAGAATAAACGTAAGTGAGAATATGGATAAATTTTTACTAAGTTTGAAAGTTGATTTTCAATCAAAATTCAGAAAATCATTCCGTACAGAGGAAAAGGAATTTTATTAATATTTCTTCTGAGATCCCTTTTCCATTATGCATATTTTGCTTGAATTTTCGAAAAATTGAATAAGATTTTTTACTTGCTTTTATTTCTGTATATTATTTTAATTTTCATGAATCCTTTTTTGTCTTCAGAACTTTGACTTCAAAACTGTACAGAAAAATTTTCACTTTATTTTTACCTCTTTCATTAGTGACATTCATCGAAATTTTCACAAAGTATGATGATTATCGAATAGGGATCTAACCAATTTTTTAAATGTCCTCTGATATCAGAGGTTAATATCTAAAATACAATAAAAACTGCGTCAATATAAGCAAGAAAATTAAGATAATTTCGTCCACATGAAAGGAAGATAATTGAATAACATTAGAAAATAAAGTTGTTTTTTGTGATACTTAGATCTGGTTTTGACAATGAAATGAGAGTTTATGATTGAGCTTATATTTTGTTCACTTACGGGTTTTCTGATTTAATTTATTTTTTAATTTGATTAAATTGTCCTTTTATCTGGATGAGATTATTTTCGTTTTTAGGGTTTCGTAGTTGGGTGTCTGTCCTTCGTCCTTTTTTCTGGGAGGGGAAGTGAGGCGAAGTAAAGGAAGTGAGAGGAGGATATTTATGAGAGGGGAGGGGATGTAGGCCAAAAGAGGAGAGTAAGGGAGAGAAAGTATGGGAAATGAGGGGAAGGATAGTAGGTGAAGTAAGGGCAAAATAGTCATAAGAGCAAAAGGGCATAGTAGGCAAAGTGAGAGGAGGGGAATTATTGGAGGGGAGGTAAAGTAGACCAAAGAAGGGGAGTAGGTGAGGGGATGGGCGGGGAAGAGAGGGGGAAGTGAGGGGAGGGAAAGAAGCGGATTTAGAAGAAGGGGAAATGAAAGGGGAATTAATGGGAGGGATAATAGGGGAAGTGAGGGGAGAGGGAGTTTTTTGCTTATATTGACACAGTTTTGGTTGTAATTTTAGCTTTACCCTCTGATTTCAGTGGACATTTAAAAAATTAGTTAGATGTTAGATCCCTATTGGATAATCATCATGATTTATAACCAGTTTTTAAATTGATTATAGACATTATTAATATACTTCTGAGTGCCCCTTTTTCATAAACGGCTTCAATTGTTAAAATGTGACGATATTCAGTTTATAATTGTTCAATTTTGAAAGGTCTCTGATATTTTTACCATTTCGAATTTTTCATTTTGAGCTAATACCCAATTTTGAAACCCTTAAAATTGATGAAGAGTCTAGTTTACTTTGAATTGATGAACTATAAATTTGTTGTTTGGTTGAGTGTCGATTACTTCGAAATAATTCTTTAAAAAATCAGCTTTAAAAGCCACTTTCTGTGAGGAAAACAAAATATTTTCGTTCGAGTTATTCAAGATAATCTCTGTTTGATTGAAAAAAATCTTCTCGATTGAATTAATCTTTGACCGGAGTGTATTAAAGAGCAAGGGTGCGAAAGGGAAGGCGGCATTGAACGGGGCAAAGGTGAAGCAGAGACTCGCGATTCCGCAATCGCTTGGCTGGGTTCCAATTTCGCGACTGACTTTTTACACGGTGGACGCGACGCGCCAGCAAAACACCCAGCAACGGATACGCCCAGTCATTGCTCCTGCACCAAAAGCTACCGCAAACTACCCGAAACTACCCGAAGCTACCCC
This sequence comes from Andricus quercusramuli, assembly GCA_932178445.1. Taxonomy (NCBI): domain Eukaryota; kingdom Metazoa; phylum Arthropoda; class Insecta; order Hymenoptera; family Cynipidae; genus Andricus; species Andricus quercusramuli. The sequence continues at coordinate 127,922 of CAKNXH010061100.1, forward strand.
GACCCTGGCCGGCGCGGTGCGGTGCGGTGCGGTGCGGTGATTGAACTCAGTCCAGAATCGTGGAACCAGACTATGCCGAGAATTGGAGATTCGCCCGGCAAATTCGTTGACCTGTCGATTTGCGAACCTAATAAATTACTTCAAGAGACACAGACCGTTTCTCCATCGCGTCGTCTCTTCCTTTGCTGGAAAACCAAGTCACTACGCGAGAAAGGATCCAATACGAGTTTAAGCCAACGAGAACAGGACGATTCGCTCGATTCCGATGCCGCAGGATATTGAACATGAAAGGAGGATGTTGGGATTCCAGGGTCGGTTCTTGAATCAACCCTTTCAGCAAAAATCGCGTTTGGACTATGCAAATCTAGGTTTTCTATTTCCCGTCGATTCAGACTGTTTTCTTGGGTGAGGTCTTGAAAATGAATTTTTCAAGTTGGAATTTTATTCTGGAACAGAAGGTGGCCAATAAGGGGGAGAGGACAGAATGATTTTTTAAAATCATTTTTATCAACCACAGAGGGGCAATTAAGTTATATTCGAGAAAAAAAAATTTGATCAAGGATCAGAATTTTTTTAAATCTCAACATGAATTACATTTTTGTGTTCATTTGGATAATTTTTGTACATATTAGAAAAAAATTAGACTGCATTAAATTCTGAAGATCTTCAAGGTCGGAACTTTTGTCTTATTTAATTTTCTGTTTACAAAATTTATACTTCAATAACTGCTGAGGTAAACTTTATATTATCTCAAATCAATGCATGTGGGCTCTCAAAAAACAAATAATTTGATTTTTGTTCGCTTTAATGGTTATAAGCAAATTTTATAACGAAATGGGCAAATTGTGTTATTATTGGCAAAAATAAAAATCTTTTTGCAAGGAATGCTTCCTATTAATATACGAATGACATTTTATCACAAAAAATAATTAAAAAGTTAACAATAACCATTGTTATAGACAGTTTTTGTGGCAAAATAATTAAATTTGAGGAATTTGTTAGATTTAGATTTCCGTTAATCGTCTGGACTGATAAAAATATTCCTACAAATAATTTAGGTATGATCTCGAGTTTGATAATATTGGGTAACAATTAGAATTTGTACAAACAAATTCAAAATGTTGGCCCTTTCGCGTAGAAAATAAATGCTTTTTGCACTGAAAATGTTTTAGATTATGTTTATGTTTATTATGATGTATGTATATTATGATTATTTTTATGATTATGTTTAGATAAGATTTTTTTAAAGTTTGGCAGTGTAACGTAGAAAATTTCGGATTTTAAATTTAAATAAAGCTTGATTAGCTGCATGCTAAGATTTACTTGAACGACTTTCTTTTACATCAAACTGCCAAAATTTCCAATTTGTTTATATTAATTGTTCATTAATATTCAAGTTGTTATACCTTACCAAATATGATTATATATGTATTATTTTTAGGAATATGTGTAGCAATTTCGGCGATTAAGATTAAAGGAAATTAAAAATGTTTTAAAACCTCATACTTCAATATTTTATCGTGAGAAATGTTTATAACAATTGTGTTTGTTAACTTGAGAATTACTTTAATGATTAAATGTCATCTTATATACGAATCTTAATACGAAGAAGTTTTATAAAAAAAATTGTATCGGTAATAAAACCATTTGACAATTTGTTTATCAAATTTATTTATAAGAATTAAATAGATCAATAAGCAAATTGTTTGTATTTTCTGAGTCCCTAATTTGTTAAATGAAAAAATAAAGAAGACAAAAAGTTTTGTGCGCGAGACTCTTCAAAATTTAATACACTTTGATTTGCTTGAAGAAAGTAATAATCGGACAAAAACTGTGGGCCCTAGACTTCCTGAACCAAAAAAGTGCATTACCTCCTATTGGGTCGCCTAAGTTTTAAGTTAAAAAATATTGTTTTGTTTACAAGTTCACATTTTTTAATGCACAATTTTAAACATATTTTTAAAGATTTGAGTTAAAATGTTTCGATTTGTAATATTTTCGAATTTGAAATTATTTAAAATTATTTAATTTTGAATGTTTTAATTTCAAAAAGGTCATTTTTAAATTTCTTAATTTTTAATTATGCAATTTTCAAATCAATACATTTGGAAAACTAGTTTGGAATGCTTAGTCAATTTCAAATCAAAAGCTTTCGAAATTGAAGAATTTTGAATTAACAACGTTAAAAATCAAATCATTGAAAATTGAGACATTTTTAAATACATATTTTTCATGTGCAAGTATGTATGAAGAAAGCACAACATTCTAAATGTGAAGTGTTCAACATTAAACGATTTCAAACAGAAGCGTTCAAAATTGTTTTGTTTAAAATTAACATAGCTAAAATATGAACTACATATTTCAAATTGAAACCCTCAATAGTTTAAATAATATTGCTATTTTCAACGCTTCGTGGTGGAAATTAGTGAAATTGAAAGTTCAAACGTTTTTTTTAATAATTCAAGATTTTTCATCAAATTTCTCATCGAAAATGTGATAAACTCTTTGTTATTATTTTTTATTACATGAAAGTAATGATTTTTTTCAGATACCCGACCGAAACGAAACAAAATACTTTCGTGATTGTCGTTCTGTTTCTATACTGCCAAAACGTAACTATATATTCACTCGATTTAGGTTACATCATCCATGTGAATCTTATGTAAATATTAAAAGGCAGACGGGTAAAATATGACGTTAAAACAATTTCGTTTTTAATTTTGATCAGATCTGTCAAAACGTAACGAAAAGAAAACAAAAGATTTGGTACTTTTTGGATAACTCAACGTAACGAAACGAAAGTTTCGGACGGGTTCCTGCATTTTTTAATTGTACAGAATTAAAATTAAAAATGTTGTATTGTTAAAGTTTTGAGTGGTGTTGAAATTATACAATTTGAAAGTTTTAAATCAAAATATTATTCAATTTTTAATGTTTTGAATTTGTTAATATTTAATTTAAAACATTATAAATTTGTTTCGCTTTGAAAGCTTGGCAAGTGCTTTAATTTGAAATTTTAATGTTTCAAATGCATAATTCTCCCATTTCAGGGATTCAAAAAGATTAGACACATAAAAGAAAAATACCGTGCAGTGATTGAATAAAAACAATTTAAAATCTGTTCAAAGGCCGAATGGAGCTTCTGGCAAGCTTCTAATTACTAATCGGGATTGCCAAAGGCAAAATCCGGAATCATTTCATACTATTGAAGAAACAAGATTTTTTAAATTAAAACTAAATACAATATAAAATTGTATGGAAATATACTTCAAGTTGAAATCGCTAGTAAATTAATATATTATCTTGCATTATGAAAAGTTTTTAAAATATAAAGAACTTGATAAAATGTTAATTTCAGAATAAAGCTTTGTCAGCTCTTGATAATTCCAGGGGTATTCTATCGAATCCCAAGCCATCGATTTATCGCATAGCTGCCCAGTGGATGTATATAAATGGGAGAGTCAAAGGTTTAACAGTCTTCTCACACCTGTCACACTAAATTACCCAGGTTCGTTAAAAAATAAAAAATCGAAAAAAAGGCGAAAAAGATAAGGGTGCAAAGTGAAGTTCTAAAACAAACTACTGAAAAGAGGGTCATTCGATAAATTTAGATAAAGTTAGGAGCCAATCTTCTTCTTGTTAACGTTCCTTATCCGCAGGAAGGAAAAGAAGTTAATTTAACGGATACGGACTTGGGATTAGGTGTTAGAACTTAGTTACAGCACCGTGAGATTACCAGATTACTGGACTTTGGTCTCAATCTGTTATTTTCAAGTAGGAAGATGCAAGAGGAATTCCCTTTTCGAGAAAGTACGATTTTACGACACTGGAAACACGTTTCCATTTGATTGAAGTCTATCCTTATAATAGTAAAAAAAAAATTAGAAAAAAAGTAGAATACGCTAGGCGTCAAAAAGTCACTCTAATGCGAAAAACAAGATTTCTTAATTTATTAGTATAGTATATTCTACATTATTCTATATTAATAGAATACTAGTGAAATATAATAATAAAAATGATAATTCATTAAATTTTATAAAACAATTTTGCAATTGAAAAAATTAATTTTGATATATAATCACTCGTATGTATTTTATTATTAATATTATAATTTACTACTATGTATAGTAATTTCAAAATTTCATAATTAATTTCAAGATTTCACTAGTTTTCTTTTATTCCATTTTGAATTCCTTTCTCAAGTTTATTTTCTCACTGTGCATCGTCTACGGGCCTCTCTTGTATTTTACTTCTTGAACCTTTTATGTAATACTAGAAATGGGATGTAGTTGTATTTTCACTTTTCACATAACGAATAGAACGGTTACTGGAAAAGGGGTAATGGCGTGTTTCCTACTCAGCCCTAACTTTTTTCAGATTAGTGATGCCGTTCAAGACGAGGACTGGCAAGGCGGAGGTCGAGGAAAGCAAGTCAGGATAACTCAAGGCTTCGCATGTCGAGCTAATTCAAGGCGGCCAAAATGTAAGGCCTTGAAAAGCGAGGCCTCGCTTTGGCTTTGTCTCGAGGGTTGGAGTTTCCTTCGGCAAATGTGCACCTTTCATTCACTGAACCGATCGCCTAGGAAAGAAGAATAAATCAAGACTCTCGTTGGATGATTTTAAGGGGAATTTTTAAAATTTTCTAAACAAATTACATACGCTGGGAATCGTGAAAACTTGCAGATTCCAAACATTTTATTTTCATATGGTTAATTAAAACATAAAAATAAAAGGGTCAGGGAGGCTGGGGCCTCAGAATACGGAATTTTCATTCACCGGTACGTGTTCGCGCAGTGAAATCTCAAGCCTCCATGCCAAGCCCAAGCCATGGCCTTGAATTTCGAGGCCTCGAAAGTTTCAAGGCAGACCCAAGACGATCAATTCAAGACGGCACGTAAGGCTCGTCTTGGCTTGGCTTGACGAAGTCGAGGCCTCGCTCGACGGCAACATTAGTTTAGATACAGCCTCTTTAACAAAACATGCTACATCCTAGAATACCACTTTTCTCCTGCCCTTCGGGTTAAAAGCTACTAAAGAAAATGGAGTATGGTTGTATTTTAACTTTTTACATAATGAAAAGAAAGGCTACTG
>CAKNXH010061100.1:133022-144347 GCA_932178445.1 Andricus quercusramuli
ACCTATTTAACAAAACATGCTACATCCTAGAATAACCCTTTGCTTCTGTCTTTCGGGTTGAAAGGGATTACTGGAAATGGGGTTTGGTTGTATTTTTACTTTTCACATAATAAAAAGAAAGTTAACCGGAAATGAAATATGGTTGTATTATCACCTTTCACATGATGAACAGAGAGGCTATTGGAAAAGGGGCAAGGATGCCTTCTTACTCAGCCCTATCCCTCTTTCCGATATAGCATTCTTAGCAAATCACACTATACCCCCTGATCTCTAGAATGCCTTTTTCTGCACTTTTATATTCAGAAAGTAGTTTTTTCAAGTTTTGCCCTTTAAAATTATTTTTGCCGGTATTTTCATTATCATTTGCATAATAAATGCTTGAAAATACATCGATTTACGTATACAACTTTTTTTATTGAGTTTTCAATGCTTGTTGAATTTTGCATGCAAATCAGTCAATAATTGACCGAGTTATCTAATACAGGTAGGAAAATCAATTTTCAGTGTATCATTTTCGTGGATATAGGTTGCTGTGATTTACAGGTACGAATCTCAATACGCCTATGACACTCTGGCTATCATTACCTGCATATAAAAAAATCATGCCAATATGTGAATTCTATGAAAAGTTACAGTAGAACATGGAGAACAAAAAAATCACTAACATAAGTATTATTAAGTTTATTATACGTAAGTATTATTTTTGCTGCACGTATCCGAGTAAAAATATTTAATATTCTCATGCAGTTATAAAGGAATTTTTTAAATTGGAATAAAATGCTCTAAATATAAATGATTGGTTAATGCTGCTCGCAATGTCCCATTGAATATTTTCACTGAAAGAAAGTTTTTCGTAATAAAATTAGGTAAATAGGAGGCTTTTAACAGGCAATCAATTAAGCAAACATTGGGTAATTTATTTATTTGTGCTGGTCCAATTTGATGTAGAATTAATTTAATAATGAATGTAATTTATTCAATTGACTTGTTTCGATATACACAATTGCTGTTCCAATCGCTTCTCATTTTATCAATTAATTTCTCGATCAAAGCTGTTTTTTTTAATTCGCATACAATCAGGTTTGAAGTGAATTGAATTGAATAGCCAATGCTTTCAATAAATTGCTCCACGTTGAAAATTTAAATCAATTTTTATATTTTATCCTATTTGTATTTAAAAAATTTTTAATAACTTCAGACGTTTGGATTTTAATTGCAATTTTAAATTCGTAGCATTTCAAATACTTGTATATTTAAAAAATCAAGATTTATATTTTTCTTGTAAATGAATATCCGATATAACAGATAATAGAAAATAACAATAGAAAATACAACTCTGCACAACTTTAATTTCTTCAAAATTATATAAAATTTAATTGTTGTTGAGTCTTTTTTTTCAAAAACGGTTAGACTTTTTGAAGTCGTACTTGCAGCACAGTATTGTGCTGGTTCAAAAAAAGTTCTTTGGGAATGTTGCCTCAAATTTAAAGTTAAAAAAAAAAATTTGTGACAATTAAATTAAATTGTTGATAGTATCGCCAAATTCGAGGATATTATTTAAAACTTTTCCAAATATTTAGCTTTATTTCAATTAGCCTCAAACTGAAAAAGTGGTTATTCTATTGTGAACACTTTTTAAATAGGTTTTTACTTAATAAAAGTGGAACTTACTTCGTGACGCCTATTTGGTCTTCGATTTCTACCGTTCCCAAATGCCGATATCCTGAAAAAAGCATTTTATTTCCTTTCACTCCGGAACCTCTTCCGTCTATAGCTGCATAAATGATGCTTTTATTTGTCACTAAATACGTTCCCCAATCGATGTTGAATTTTTCTGTCACTTGATTCGAATCTGGTCCACCGTACCTGAAAATATAATTAAAAACAAATATTATTTTTTTAGACTTAGTAAAGATAATTTTTTATAGCATTTGAGTCATATCTCACAATTAGATACAAAAAGAAAAAATATAAAAATTAAAAATAATAATTTATGCGGAAAATTCTTCCGAATATAGCTAATGGACGTATATGAGGTTTCACGAATGTTGAGGTACTTCTAGCCACTGAAATGTATACGTGAAAGGATTTTCGCTACGCTCAGTATTCTCTCAGAAACCTTTTTCTTCCATGCTTTTAGATCTTCAACTCCACATTTTCCTATTTTAAAGAAAACTCTAACAGACAGTGAGTATTTACAGTTGAGATGAATTTTAACGGAAGCTTTTATTCCATTTGAACTTTTTGATTTAAATAAATGAATTTTCAATTCAATAAGAGAGATAAACTCATTCTTGAGTTAAAATGAATTGTTGAAAATGTTACACTCAGATACGGAAAAGAAGTTAAGTTCGTAGATGAAGTTGAACTTTGAAAAAAATATCTGATTTTAAATATTCAAAAAAATGGAATAAATTTTCTGTTTATCAGAATCGATATAGGCACACTAAAGGGACATAAATAATAAGTTTATGATCGAAGCTAATTGATAGAAAAATATAATAAATACTTGGAGCTTAACGACAAACAAAGTTTGTTGACGGAAAGTGCTCAAGTACCTTATAGAAATAATACCCGTAACAAATTATTTCTTAATATTAGGGATTACTATTGTTATAAACATTGTATTAAACAAACAGTACAATTTTGTATCTTTTTAATAGGTATACATGGTTTTTCATATCTCACCAGTTCCAAATATGTTTTAAATTGATTAACACTCACACGCATTTATAAACATTAAATAATTTCAATTGTTAATAACACAAGTTATGAACAAATTCAAAAATTAGTCACTTTCACATAGACATTTTTTCCCCATTAAAATTAATACACATTAATTTTTACATTTTTTCAATAGGTAAATATTGTTTTTCTCCTAAAAAAATAAGAATACGCTTTTAATTCATTATTAATCACATACATTTATGAATACTAAATATTTCTTATTGTTAATTATAAAAACTATAAGCAGGTTCCAAAATAATTCACTTTCACATAGAAAAAAATCTGCTAAACATTATTCCAGACAACGGAAAATTTATCGCTGACTCTTAATTGTAATTGTTATTAAAGATTATTAAATCACTATTCTTTTTTGCATTTACTGAAAACGCAAAGATTGCTTTTCTCATAAAATCAATTAAAAACATGTTTTAAAGTGCTTCATAATAACAGAAGATTAAAAACATTGAATTCTTTCTATTGCTAATAATAACATAAATTATGAGCAAATTACAAAACTAGTTATTTTCGGTGTTCATTCATAAAAACAATAGTTTTTTTTTCAATTTGAATTAATTTATTATTAAATTTACTGCATAATTATTCTTGAATTCGTGTTAGGAAAAAAAGCTTATTTCTTTGAAAATAGTTGCAGTAGAATATTTATTTAATAACTTGTCAGTCACAATAACAACTAAAAATCAATTTTATCTTGATGGAAAATTAATATTTTGCTGTATAGAATACGATATAGTCGACAAAATAATATTTTTTTTAATGAAAGTGACTAGTACTGGAACTTGTTCCTAATATATGTTATTAACCATAAGATGATATTAAAAATGATAAAATATTAAAATGATCTGTGATTATTAATCACTTTAAAACATATTATTTATTAGTTTTATCTTGAAATATGCAAAAAATGTTCAACTTCAACTTGAGCACTTTTAGTAGACCAACTTTTTTCCTCGTTAAGCTTCTAATCCAAGTATTTATTTATATAACTCTTTTAAACAATTAGCTTCAACTCTAAACTAATTATTTACGTTCCTCAAGAGTAACTGTATTGATTCTGATGCATAGAACTTATTCAAATCTTTTTTCGGCAATAGAAAACCAATGTTCTCCAAAAGTCTCATTTTTCCAGTTATTTTATTTATACAATAAATAACATGAGGGTAAATAAAAAATAAACAATTAATAGATGTTCTTGTGTATTCAATGCTGAGCTTAAAAAATTTTGAACTCGGTTAAGGATTATTGTAAGCTTTTATCGATTTTCAACAGTAAATTCCTGATTTCGACCACTGTGCGAGTGTCCGTCGCACTTTTTTCCAGGGAGGGGAAATGAGGGGAAGTAAGGGGAGTGTAGAAGGGGAATGGAAGTAGGAGAAGTGAGGTTTGGTAGAAGGTGAAAGGGAAGTGAGAGGTGGGAAGTAGGGAAAATAGGGACGTGAAAGTATTCAAAGGGCAGTGATGGTGGGTAAGGAGAAGTAGGGAAGAGATGGGAGAAGTAGAGGAGTGATACATAGGAGGAAGGATGGCAGGGGGATTAGGGGAGTAGGAGAAGACAAATATTAGAGGGGGAGTTTTAAATGACTTAATTAACGTCTCATAGGCTACGAAACCTGATTTTTTATTTGACTGATTTTCAAGTATTTTTTTAAAGGAATGTGGAGCACTCAATCCCTTATTCATTGATTTATTTATTTTGTTGAACCATCACCCTTCTTCATAAACAACTTTTCTCTAAGTATTTTAAAACCAATGAACATCTTAAACTTTTATCCAGAGATGCATACAGAATTGATAGATTTCAGAAGCTGTGAAAGCATTTTACTCTTTTAATTGAATATTAAACAATATTTATATAGATTTAAAGATTTTTACAAATCTGAAAAACAGTTTCTAATTTTGCTAAAAAAAAGTCTTCTACTTTATCTAAAAGGGAAAAGAGCTAAATTGTTCATTGTTCCTTCTTTTTTTAAATAACCCTTTGTGCAAGCCAATTTACTTTACTTCTACCCATAGGGTTGATAAATGTACGTTGCAAGAAAAACACCATACAGGGTAGGGTATTTTATCATCGCATTTTCCAGGTATAGTGTTTCCTAGAGACAGAGCAGTTTTTTCGCGGTGGACAAGCTTAAGTAAAGAGTACAGTGATTATGCTCAGTGTACATGGTTTCACAGAAATGCAAGCAGAGGCAAATTCGGAGGAAAGAAAGTGGCTCTAGAAAGAGGCAGTTGGAATAATTACACTCTGAGAATATTTCAACTCTGAATAAGTAATCATTCTTCCTACACAACTTTTCTTACCAAAAAGAAGATGCACATTCGAAAAAGAAAATTTCAATAAAAAATCTAATTTTTCATTTACAACAGGTAAGGTGTTTAAAAAAAATTACATACATTATTTTCATAGATTAAAGGTTTCACACAGAGTTAAAGAGAACCTATGCATTTTTTCTCTCGAGATTTTCATTTCTTGTTGTTGAAAAAAAAATAACGTATAATAGGTTATACTGAAAAGTTCATGAAAACCTAATGTTACGAGGAAACATTTAGTGGTGAAAACACTGCCGGTTTGCTTATTAGGCAAAGACAGGTTCAAAATAACTGGCATAAGGGTAAAAAATCTCTAAAATCTATAGTTCTATTTTCAATCAATTTATACAGTTTTCGATTCATTTTTATATCAAAATAACTCCCCAAAAAACTGTTTGCAAAAAATTAATTTTTTTACGAGTTATTAACAATCAAAGTTCTTGATCATTTTTTTTCAAACATTGATTACTCACGAACGGTTAATCGAAATTCAATAATTGAGCTATGCAAATTTTTGTCACGAAGTAGACTTCACGCTAAAAAATTGTTCGGTAATCAAAAACATTTTTTTTATTGTTTAAATAATCGTTTGTTTTAAACAATTGAAAATTAATAAAACTTCCCCGCTTGTAAAAGAATTTTTCAACGTTCCAATAGATTTTACAATCACTTCCGAAAATTTTGGTGAAAAAAAAGTTAGTGTTTTGCAGTAGACCAAAAGTTATTGATTTTTTTGTGGCCACGCTCCGACCTCCAGCGCTGGTCGAGCACGCACAATTATGTAAACAAATGCATAGTTTAGGCGTTTACTTGAAAAAAGTAATCGTTTTTTTTTCTTAGTAACTTTAAATTATACAACTGGTAATATTTAGTGATTAAGATTGGTCAATCGATATTATTTGTTTATGTTATAAGCAAATTTTATAAACAAAAGTAAAGTTTGGTCATTTATAGACAGAAAGTAATAGTTTTTCTTTCTAATCATCTTCAAATTATATAGGTGGTGATGTTTAGTGACGAAGAATTGTCAATCGATATTATTTGTTTATGTTATAAATAAATTTGATAAACAAATGCATAGCTCGACCATTTATAGATAGAAAGTGATAGTTTTTCTTTATAATCGTCTTCATATGACATAAGTGGTGATGTTTAGTGACCTCTTTGAGGCAAAAATGGAGCAAGAATTAATTTGAAATGGATCCTGAAATTATTGAAATGATTGACAAGTACAACTTAGAAGCTAATTCTTCTAGGACATCACAAAACATTTCCAGTGATATCATTTGGAGGAAATAATGAAAAAAGATTACCTTCTGTCTACAACAGGCTAAACTATGCATTTGTTCATAAAATAAACAAATAATATCAAATGACAGTTCATCTTCACGAAATATCACCACTTATGTAATTTGAAGACGATTAGAAAGAAAAATGATCACTTTCTATTTATAAATTGTCAAACTATACATTTTTCAATCAAATTTGTTTATAACATAAAAATATAATATAAAATGACAATTCTTCGTCACCAAATATCACCACTTGTGTAATTTGAAGACGGTTTGAAAGAAAAACGATCACCTTCTATCTATAAATTGTCAAACTATGCATTTGTTTATAAGATTTGTTTATAATATAAGCAAGTGATATCGAATGACCAATCTTAATCACTTAATATTACCAGTCATATAATTTAAAGTTACTAAGAAAAAAAAACGATTACTTTCTTGCAATAAACGCCTAAACTATGCATTTGTTTACATAATTGTGGGTGCTCGACCAGCGCTGGAGGTCGGAGCGCGGTCACAAAAAAATCAATAACTTTTGAACTACTGCAAAATACTAACTTTTTTTTCACCAAAATTTTCGGAAGGGATTGTAGAATCTATTGGAACGTGGAAGAATTCTTTCACAGGCAAAGAAGTTTAATTAATTTTCAATTGTTTAAAACGAACGATTATTTAAACAATAACAACATCCTTTTTTAATACCGAACAATTTTTTAGCGTAAAGTCTACTCCGTAACAAAAAGTTTCATAACTCAATTATTGAATTTCGATTAACTGTTCGCGAGTAATCAATTTTTGAAAAAAACTGATCAAGAGCTTTGATTGTTAATAACTTAAAAAAAAAATTTTGTTGCAAAAATATTTTAGGGGAGTTATTTTGATATAAAAGCGAATCGAAAACTGTACAAAATTGATTTAAAATCGATTTACAAGTGGCACACGAGACATTTTGACCCATATGTCAATACTTGACAGATTTAGCGCGTTTAGTTTTTCGATTTGATGGGAAGAACTATTTTTAAGCCAAAGCAAAAATATCGAATAACTACTTTTTAAGTTCATTTGTTGATATTCTTATTTGGTTTTAAGGTTATTATACATATAACTTTCCTAAGATACTTGAGATAAGTCAACAATATGTGTGAAGAGTTCAGATATGTCTAATAAAAATTGCGAAAAATATTAAATTTCTATCAAAAGAGGTGATTTTTCAAACATCTTTTGAAATAACTTAAATTATTCCTGAAATTGAGAAAAATCTTTCTAATTATTTAAACAAAATAAAAAGTCATTAAAATTTTATCTTGAATCTTTTCAAAATCTTTGTCTCTTTTCCAAATCTTCAAAAATCTAAATTTCTTTTTTAAATTTCTTGAAATCCGTTTGTCACGATGATCACTCTTTGATTCTCTTTTCTAGTTTTTTAAAATTAACCTCTCCATTTTTCCCTGGCGTTTTTCAGTTTTTTAAAAATAAATAACGAATAATATGTGTTATTAAAACATTTTCAAAAAACTAATGAAATGAGGAAATTGTTTAGTGGCGACAACACTGCTGGTTTACTCATTAGGCAAAGGTATAGGCTAATGCCTAGGAGCACCACTCGTCGCAGGAGAGCGCCCTTATGTGGGGCGAAACAGAAAAACGAGGTTCAAGACGAGGTTCAAAATAACTTGCAGAACTCAATTCTTGACAGATTTGGGATTTTTCTTTTAGAAGCATTCTACATCTATTTTAAAGAGAAAACTATTTTGTATGAAAAACAAAAATTTCGAATAACTATTTACTTTTTAACTTCATTTGTTTATTTTCTTATTTCATTTCCAGGTAATATAAATATAATTTTCCTAAGTTTCTAGAGAGAAGTCAAAAAAATGTTTGAAGATCTCAGATATGTCAAATCAAAATTTCAACAAAAAAGTTCATTTTTAATTAAATATTTGAATTTTCAACCAAAAAAGATTTTAATTTCAAATAAAAAACCAGTTCAACAGTTGGATCAAACAGTTTTTTTCTTCCTCTCTAGACTGTCAGAGTGTCCAATTATTACCTACCTTTAAAGAGGTAAATTCATAAAATCTTGTGAAAATACTACATTGAAAGTGATGTTTTCTCTTTTAAAATTAGTAAGTACACTATTATGAAGGAAGCAATTTTACAAGTTTTGGTATAATTACAAAACCGTAACGGTATAAAGTTACAAGAATTTTTTTTTTACTTAAAGTATATCATTTCCTATCTAAAATCTTCCACTCTTTTCGAATACATCATTAGATTTTACCAAAAACGGAGCTGAAATGAGGTATCGCCGATTTTACAGAAAAAATCAGGATTTTTTGTTGAAAATATTGGATTATTCGGTATTTTCATACTCGAGACTTATCAAATCTCGATAGATACTCCAAACTTTGTATCCGAAGGCCTTTGAATCAATAAGTAAATGTATATTCTTAAGAAAAATTAGGTTTGGTTATATTATTGAAATGTATTTCAATAATATTTAAGCCTCTTCACCACATCCAGGAAGAGGTTTCCTTTTTCTTGCTTTGTTATGAATTATTTTTTTTCTTATTTTGTTGTATAATAAGAAAAACTAGCTGTGAATTCGATTTCGAGTGTTTCCACTTTGTTTGTATTTATAATTATATGGTGCTCATTTCACGAGCACTTTGCTTCCCGTTAGCAAATGTATTTGTTTCCTCATAGAGGAAGCATTAGTTATTTTTTTCAATAATAGACAAACCAGTCTTCTATTTGCTCAATTTAAAAATAGAAATTTACTAAAAATGAAAAATTACAAAATAATACAAAAAATGTTTTAAACACAAAGACAAATCAGACAAATCAAATCTTGCGTTCGAAATAATAATTTTTTGAGCTGGAAAAGGGAAAGGAAAAGTTCTGTCGCACCCTATCCCTTTCCCAACTTTATGATTTCTTCACAAAAATTGTCATAATATTACTCTATTTGAAAATTTATGATCAAAAAGTCTTTTCTATTCATGCATCAACTTTAAATTATGTCGATGAAACAAGTTTTTCTGTTTGAAACTGATGATTTAGATATTATAAATGAGCAGAACTTCCCTAATCTTCAATAAAGTGTCTTATTATTATTATAGATCAATCGATTTGCCTCGAATCAAGAGATTTTTTCCGTTCTTGCATCAATTTTGAATTATGTTACTGAAAAAAGTTTTACTATAAAAAACCGTGTTTTCAAATATTATGCAATTTCACAATTTCCATACTCTTCAATAAAATGTATTAATATTTTAGGTCAATCGATTCGTTTCACATCAACACATCTTTTCTGTTCTTGCATCAACTTTGAATTATGTTAATGAAAAAAGTTTCACTATAAAAAAACGATTTTCAAAATATATAAATTACCATGACTTCCCTACTCTTTGCTAAAATGCGTTATTATTATAGGTCAATCGATTCGTTTCGAACTAAGGAATATTTTATATTCTTACATCAACTCTGAATTATGCTAATGAAAAAAGTTTTACTATAAAAAACCGATTTTCAAAATATATAAATTACCATAACTTCCCTACTCTTTGATAAAATGCATTATTATTATAGGTCCATCGATTCGCTTCGAACCAAGGAATCTTTTATATTCTTGCATCAACTCTGAATTATGCTAGTGAAAAAAGTTTTACTATAAAAAACCGATTTTCAAAATATATAAATTTCCATAACTTCCCTACTCTTCAATAAAATGTATTAATATTATAGGTCAATCGATTCGTCCCGAACCAAGGAGTCTTTTACATTCTTGCATCAACTTTGAATCATGCTAATGGAAAAAGTTTTACTATAAAAAACCGTATTTTCAAATATTATGCATTACCATAGCTTCCTTACTCTTCAATAACATTTATTAATATTATAGGTCAATCGATTCGACTGGAATCAACACACCTGTTCTGTTTTTGCATCAAATTTAAATTATGTTAATGAAAAAACTTTTACTATAAAAAACCGATTTTCAAAATATATAAATTACCATAACTTCCCTAACATTTTTAAATTAGGGAGGGTTGAATTAAATGAATTTAAAAATTTTGAAAAATGTCACCATTACAAAGCTTCCTCTATGAGGAAGCAAAATGGAAAAAAACAAGATAAAAAAGCCCCATGGCACTCTGAAATGAATGATACGGAAATGCTGACCGCAACCGAGGTCGGCGCTGGCTGTACTTTTTGGCCGAAAATTATTCAAATGCATGGGGAAAGTGTCATAAATGTCAAATTTTGTGATTTTTCAAATATTAAAACGGACTTTTTCGAATTTTTTTGCTTTAGGATTAAGTTTTAAGGCTTTTAGACTGAAAATTGAGCAAGGTTTTACTTCGTGGTGAACGGAAATAATGGAATATAAGTGTGTTGTTTTTGGATGAAATTCTATAATTACGCGAATTCCTCCAAGAAAGTGCAAGTTTATACCGTATTAAATGACAAGAAAATAATAAAAATCTGGCAAATAGCTATTTTGAGAGCTAATTTTGAATTAAAGACATGTAATTTGTGCAAAGCTTTTTAGCTGTGAGAATATTCTCACGGAGCATCGGATATTGGAAAGGATGGATCTGCGATTATTGGAACGGTACATATTTTTATCTGTATTATTTGTCAACTTTTTCAATTATTATTGATAAAATAATTTATTAAAGTTGTCATAACAAAATTTTTAAGCAGTTTAAAGTCATTACAATTGTTTTTAAAGATCGCAATAATTTTTGGTGTACTTTTAAAATAACTGATAAAAAAATGTTGCACTGTAAAAAAAATTTTCATTCAAACGAATAATGAGTAAAAATATGCAAGGAAACTGTTGTTTTTTTAACGTAAATTATTGCTAACATGAATTTTCAATTAATAAAATAATGTATTAAAATTGTTGTCAACAAATTTGAAAAAATTGTTCATTCCTTATAATTATTTTTAATGATCGCAATCTTTTTTA